>JAAALK010001558.1:0-30463 GCA_019279435.1 Zizania palustris | reverse complement strand
TAGTGGAAACTATTCGGTACCCGGAGTCAGGGTAAAAGGGTAAAGTTATCAGGGGCAGACGGATCAGCCAAACATCTTATCAATCTTGTTGTTCTGCTTCGGAGCCTTTGTATTCTGCGAGGGGCTTCTCTCGACTTCCTGGATCGAGGCCCCCTTCGGCTTGATCTCTTCTCCTTCGAATAAGAGCCCACCAGCCCTGAAGCTTATGGATCTTTAAGTTGTTAATCTCTAAGTCCTGAAAGTGAAGCAATTTCCCCCAACAGTAAACATCAGGAGACAGAGAATCACCCGCCCTGCAAGTATCGATCTCTCCCTTTGTGTAGTAGGAACATGAGATCGATTTGGGTTATGATGAGAGAATGCTTGTAACTTCCAAGGCTAGTGTTAATACTTGAGTGGGCCAACTTGACCTTGAATAAGGTACATTTCGGTTGCTTCATCACTGCATCACTGCTCGAATTGCCTGTGACACTCTGCATCATCTGTTTGCTTACCCCCAATACAAAGTCGTGGGCTCTAGGTTACTGTACATGCCAGGATAATCATCCATGAATTGTGTTGTTTTCTGTTTTATGTAGGCATAGCTTCAAGTGTGTTCTTTAATTTAAAAGAGACGGCTTTAGCAATTAGCATACGTGAAAGCTGGGACTTGGCCTGATTTTTTGGGCCAACCCAAAACATGAAGATCCGGCCTACGCAAAGTACAGCCTAGTACAGTTCACGGATAGGCTAGGCCGGCACGGTCCATACAAGGGTCAGACATAGGTCTGGAGGTTCGGTTCAGTGGACGGCACAAGTACGACCCGTAGAGTGGGCTGTGTCAGGACCGCCTGGCACGAAAAGGCCCACGGGACAAGAAGTCCTATGTGTCCGCAGCCCACAGGATGAGACGTTGATAATAGAACAGAAGAACATTGCATCATGTTATTAAAAATAAAAAGCTGCAAATTTTTATTTAAATATATCTTGCTCTATATCATGTGCAGGATAAACCAAAATTTGAGTCATTCATATGCCGGACAAATCAAATGTAAATATATATGCTCGAGAGTAAAGAAAGTAGTATTAATGAACTAGTATCACGTGTAAAGTATTAATAAAATTTATTTTCTCCTAATTTTTTGGGTGTTCTATTATTTTATGTGAACTAGAATTTTTATTATTCAAATAAATTAAATAAATATTTCCATAACCCTAGCAAGAAACAAATTGTTACAAAGTTTGGATCATTTCTGGCTAGGCCCATCCAGCCCCAACGTATTTTGGGTCGTGTCTCGACTTGGCAAACACGCTTCGGACCACCCTAGCATGGTCTATAAATTTATCAGACTGAAACATTCTAATCTATTTTAAATCCTGACTCAAAGAACCTAGATACACTGGCCGATCCGAGTCCTAGCTCTGCATGAAAAACCCACAACCGCACGAAAATGCATTTGTGAGTTGTGACATCATGCATGCACAAACGCTTAGAATTTAATTTACAGCTCGGATATGATTTGGGGTACAGAACCATCCCTCGCTAGGTAGTTTTATAATTCTTACATCTCATCAGATGCAGATAAGCAGGTTGTTGCTTTGGCATTGGGCCTAATAAAATAAGATGAAACTACCTACGGACGAGTTATTTTTAAAAAAAATGAACGATGTTTCAATACTCACGATGAGTAATAAAAATATTTCAGTAAAATAAATAAAATAAAATATAGTCAAATATAGTTTGAAATACTTTACTCCAACGTCACATTTAGTTTTAACTTCTGAAACATAACATCGTGGGTATTACATATAGTTATTTTTTGATGTTACAAACAATGTCACAACATATTTCAATTGTTTAAAACATTTTTTGATAATGTGATGATATATTTTTCACTGACCATTAAAACATCATTTTCTTTTTTTAAAAAAAATAGTACGTTCTAAATAAAACATCGTTGATAAAATAATACCTCATGATTCGAGTTTAGCTTAATTACCCGCTCTCCTTTTTACATCATGGGGAGAGTGATGTGGATCCAAGTCACCGTCACCTGCGTGCCTTAGTGCCTAGCTAGCTACGGAAACTGAAGTTGCCCCGGCCTATTCGACCTCTGATGTAAATTGCTATCAACATAACAAATAAGCAGCAGCACGAAACTTCAGATTAGACAGACTATAAAGAAAAGGTCAGTGACGCCGTGCTTAATCTTTTCTCTTTTTTTTCTTTCCCCTCACAGTCTTTAGGGTATATTCTGTAAAACTCCAGATCTTGAAATCTATACTGAAATTGGAGTAGAGCACTTAAAGCTAACTAGATTCTGCTTCACAACCTCTATTTTATTTTTTCTTAAATACTCTCGCTAAAATCACTCTAGCTCCACAAAACAAATAATCTGGTTCGATCAGATCCATCATCCATGGTTTTGTTTGAAGTGGACAGGTTACCTTTCCCATCTACGGTTTCCTGTACTTTTCTGTCTTCTGCGTCAGCTTTTCAGAACATGCTCTTCCCTTTGCCAGCTTATCGTTTCCGACAATTTGTCGCAGTAACTTTTCTGCAGTGCTAAACTGGACGATCCAGTGCCACCGCGTCACTTTCGCACACTGGCACTGGCCAGACTTGTTAACTCGACACCGTCCAACTCGAAGAGTATCCAGTTATCCACTATCCAGGGTGGTGACTTGTACCAATCTGACTTCTGACCTGCAATTCCAACATGTGTTAGTTGGGATCAATCACGTACCCCAAATCTGTCGAGTCTAGTTCATGACAATCTCGGCCGCCCGTCAGCCCGTGTAAATATTAACGGGCCTTGTGGACATCGCTGAGAGGTTACACCTTCCTTAGGTTGGGAAAACAATTCAGAACGGCTACTGGGCTTTCGTTCGGAGTGTTACCAGGGCTTCTTTGGGATGAGTTTTTGGCTGGATGGGCTACAATTGCTGCATCACTTGCCGCCTTGCATGAGATTAACGTTTTCATTATCACTTTATCACTGTAAGCTCTTATTATATATCAACGGAGTCAAAAACATGATTGGTTCTTTTATCATTCGATACACAAATTTATCATTCGATACACTAATATCCAATCTTAATTATCTTATAGACCCTTTCAACATTGAAAATTAGAAATTGGAGTAGAGATGATGAATGAACTGAGTTTTTGATAATTATATGTAAGGATTTAAATTAATGAATTTAATAGTTAATAAATAACTTTTTGTTTTTTACTATTCTTTTATATATTTTTTGAGAGATTGCATTGTTTGAGATTTTGCAAAATATGCCATAAGTTTCTACAAGGTAGTTTGAACGGACCCAAACATAATCTAACTGGACAAGTAAACACAAACATAAACTTGTTATAACACAAACACAAACATAAACTTGTTATAAACACAACACAAACATATATTGTCTTTGCAAGTACAGTACGTTTTCAGACAAGCAAAATATATATTGTTTTTATATTTTTCGGTCTGAACCATGCTTTCTAAGGATGATCCTACACGAACAGCAGGGAAACGGACGTGCGAACAAATAGGCCTTCTGTTTATTTTATCAAACCTGCAATTAACAAGTAATATTCGCATCTTGGTACAGGTTAGTTGACAAACAGCATGTAGCTTTGCTACCCGAGCATCAAGCACCCAGCGTCCAAGTGGAAGTTTCCGATCGCACCAACCAGATCTTGTCATCATACCCAGACGCATAGTTCGAATAAATCTGGGACGAACTTGAAAATTTGCATTGGATTTGAGCACCATCCACGACGTTTTCACCTCGGTGGTATACGCAGTAGCACGCAGATTGCGAGCTCGGCTACGAAACCTGATCGATACTATAGCAAGCTGTTTGCCTAGCTATCGAGGTTCTGATACTCTGAATCGCTGACAGTACGTGTAACAGTCCCAGGTAATGTCATGGACAGTATAGCACATCGGCTCGAGGCAAGAATCTATCACTGTTCAGAGACGATTGGTGCGGCACCGGCAGGGCGGCACGCGTATCCTCTCAAGCAAGCCTCTGCTTTGTTTGCTGGTCTACGTGCAGGCGATGTAATCAAACCCAGCAGCAGGATGACAGGATCTCCATTCTGATTTAGGCCGTTTTAAAAAATTGATGATTTGTTATTTTAAGAAATACCATTATGATTATGTTGCTATATCCTAATTGGTAACATTTGGGTTGAAACCCATTTATGGGATGAAAAATATTAAATCCTCTGTTTGAAATAGATGATATTCTATCCATACAAAAATTTAAATATTTTCGGTGCTCAGGTTTTATTATAAAATATCGATACTTCTTTGCGTACTCTCCCATTTCAACCAACACAGCAATCTCTCATTTAATTTTTAACTATCTTTTCATTTCAACCAATCATAACCATCTATCATTTAATTTCCAATATCTCATTAATTCTGAATGAAAAATTCTTGAAGTGGTTATTGTTGGGAGAAAATATTTCATCCTCGGAGCCATTGTGGTAACAGGACAAAGGCAGGTGATTGAATCAAAGGTTTCCAGCATATAACTCCGGAATCACAGTAGATCAAGTTCGAAGTATGGAGGCGAACTCTAGTTCGGAGTATATCTTCGAACTAGGACTCTTCCGAGAGCTTCCTTGCCAGCTAGGATGGAAGACTTATCTTCTTCTCATTAGATTAGTCTTTTACCATTTTAGCCCTATTAAGGGTATCGAATAGTTTCCACTATGTCGGTTGTAATAGAGGGGTAAAAGGGTTTTTTTCCTTAATGTTTGGGCCTATAAATACCCCCCGTTTTACCCTGTAATCGGGACCGAATACAAGTTATTCAATATACATCTTCGAACTATTTTGAGCTATTATCCTTTCGGAGGCTTGAAATAGTTTACTTCGCAAATACTTCGTTTGTTAGTTTTTAACTTTCAGAAACCTGTTAGCGTAATCTTTTACGCCAACAGTTGGCGCCGTCCGTGGGAACCTAGTCCAAAAAACTTCGTTCTCTACCAAGTTCTCAAACCATGTGAGAAACTAAAGGTTGGTTTTGGAATCTGTGATGATTGATTGACAGAGTTTATCCTCTGATTCGAAGAGGTCCCTCCGAAGGGGTTCGGAGGTTGGATCTCCGAAGGTGTTCGGAGGCTGTTTCACCGAAGGGTTCGTGGGTTTGGTTGTTGTAGCTGTTGCAGCGGAGTGTGCCTATCGGAGGGGTCCGACAGTACACGATGACTGGGGTTGTACCGAATGTCTCGGTATTTTGGGCGGTACACCGGAGTGTGTACCGAAGGTTGTTAACCCGGAGAGGTCTCCGGAGTACTGGATACACTTGTCTGTTTGTCTGTGGTGCGCAGGGGACCTCGGAGGCGACGGGCGGTTCGTAGCAGGTGAACCTGGGTCAAGTGGGAGGCTAGATGCCAGGGGAGCGGGGAGCTCCATCACGAAGGCTGCGAAGGGGTCGAGGTCGGACCTCGGGTCGAGGTGCACCAGGAGAAGGCAGTAAGTGCGGAGCGTGGCTCCGGGTGAAGGTACTCCGAGACAAAGTACTCGGAGGCGAGGCACTTCGAAGGGTACTCCGAATAGAGTGACTTCGGAGTATGGTGGATCAAGTCCTCAGCAATGAGGCAAGGTGTTCGAAGTGTGCTCCGGAGGGAGACACTCGAAGGTACCCGACGAAGGTCTCAGAAGTTGAGGTGCATCGAAGGCATGGTCCGGGTGAGGCTAGTCGAGGAGTGTGCTCGGGGAGAGACACTGCGACGAAGTGCTCATGGAATGCTTCATGCGGAGGCCTTGGACGAAGGAGGGACTTCGAAGGGTGGTACTCCGAAGGTGGGGCTTCGGAGTGTGGTTGTCTTGTGGTACTTCTGCCATGCATGGATTCGGTACACGGACTGACGGAGTTCGAGCTGGGAGAAGATGTGAAGCCGTGGTGGTCCACTCCGAAGGTGTTGGTGCGAAGGCCCAAAGGCTTTGATGGCTTTGGCTCAAAACCGTCATTGTATCGGAGGCTGACTTCGGTGAAGCGAAGGCCGTCAGGCTCAAGGCTTCTCACCGAAGCTACCGCACCACTCGCGTGCGAAGGTGGGCTTCAGAAAGGCCAAAGACTGCAAAGGCTGACATTGTCTGCTCTGCAAAAAGCTGACGCCGTCCCCTCTGCAAAGCTGACAGAGAAGCCTCCAAATAAAGTTGACTACCTTTTGTACCCCTCAGTTCTGATGAGACAAAATCATTGTAAACCCTAGGGGTAAAGTAGTCAATTCACATGGGTGAATAGTGGCTATAAATATGGGGGTTGGGTAGGTAACATTTAACACTTTGAGCATTCATTGTTGAGCTCCTGTACTAGCCACCACATACTTTGTATTCATCGAGTGAGTTCATTTTTAGTGTTCCCTATTCAAGCAGCGAAGCCCTGCTTCTGTGTTCATTTTTCTGCTTGAGCTTGTTTGCATATCTCGCTACATACTTCGATTTCTAGTGTCGAGTAGTAGTGCACCGAAGCCTGTCTAGACGAAGTGTGCTTTTCAGTGTGCGTTCGCTCTGTGTAACTGGAGGCTAGACCTCGCTGTTTACTAGCCAAGCCCTGATCGAAGCCTGATTCTTTTCCCGTATCGAAGTCCCTAGCGAAGTCTGTTAGTGTGCGTTTAGACCTTCCAAGTACGAAGCCCAGCACAAGTTGATGTCGCTAAGTATTGGGTCGAAGTCCTCAGAGGATAGTCCACTCGTGCGAAGGGTGAAGTGCGAAGCCTGCTCGATGCACCCTGTGTGCGGAGCCTGCACTGACTTAGCTGAGTTGAGTTTTCGGGGTTGTGGGTCGAGCGAAGTCTTCTTGACTTCGAACTTTTGCTCCCTTGCGAAGCCTGTGTTCGGAGCTGTAAATTACCTCCGAACCAGACATTCGAAGGTTGTGTTCGAAGCCTGTTCCACAGAATTTTAAAAGCTCCCATTCACCCCCCTCTGGTCACCGTTTCCGGTCCAACAATTGGTATCAGAGCAGGTTAAGATCACCAGTTGACCTTAACCGGTTTTGTGATCTCTTGGCGACATGGATAGAGTTAGTAAAATTCCTCTGTTCGATGGGACTGATTTTGCATACTGGAAGGTGCGCATGGAGGCTTACTTGTTAAGCCAAGGAAATGCAATTTGGGAGATTGTGGACTCACAGTACTCCATCCCTGATACTCGCACCTCTCAACAGAGAAGGATCAGTATAATGCCAACTCCAAGGCAAGAAATATATTGTTCATTGGTTTGAGTAGAAGTGAGTTTGATAGGGTGCAGCACCTTATGACTGCTAGGGAAATTTGGACAACGCTCACTATTTTTCATGAGGGCTCTACACAGATCAAGGCCAGGCGCCAAAGCACATACAATCAACAGTATCAGCTATTTGTGCAGGCACCTGGTGAATCTATAGATGCCATGTTTTCTCGCTTTGATGCGATAGTGAGTAACTTGCAGTCCAACGGGACGCTTGCTTACAATGATCATGATAGGGCTATCAAGCTTCTCTATGCTCTTGATCGTAGCATATGGGAAGTGAAGATATCCAGCATTGAGGAGTCCGCAGGTTATGACACATTGACCTGTGATGACCTCTTCAGCAAGCTGAAGTCCACAGAGATTGCCAAGGCATCTCTTGCAGTGCACAAAAACTCCTTGCCACAGCCATTGGCATTGGTTTCTAGCACTAGTCGTGGCACCGCTGCAGAACCAAGCACATCTAGTACTTGTGTTCTTGCAGATGGTTTTGCTTTGTCCTCCCTGGTCTCCGTCACTAAGGAGCTGGTTACTCTGGATGATGATGAGCTTGCTCTCATTGCCAAAAGGTTCACCCGTTTTCATCATGAGAGACGGGATCAGAGGAGAAGTGGTTTTAGTGGTTGTTTTGAGTGTGGCGGCACTTCTCACATCAAGGCTAATTGCCCTAAGCTCAAGAAGAGAGATGAGAGTGAGCACCCTAAATACCACAAAAAGGAGAGGAAGCCTTTTGTGAAGGGCAAGCGCGGCAAGGTGGCTAAGAGAGCAGCCAAAGCCGCTTCCAGAGCATTTGTTGCTGCTCTCAGCGACATCGACACTTCCTCAACTGAGGAGTCGAGCTCTGAGGAGGAGGAGTCCCCAAGGAAGGAGGACAAGAAGGACAAGAAGGGATGAGACTTCACCGGCCTTTGCTTCATGGCCGACAGCGATCATAGCGGCGATGAGCTTGACTCATCTGAGGTACCACTATCCTCTAACTAGCTTTTAATTAAACTAGATGAACTGAATGAAGTAGTTCTTGGTCAGGATAGATTACTTGTGCAAGCCGCTAGAGAAAGAAAAGACCTTAGACTTAGGCTAGAATCTGTGTCTACTGATTATGCTATGCTTAAGTCTAGGGTTAATGATGCTGAATGTGAATCTTGTATTGTTGTCATGGGTGAGCTTGCTCAGTTGCATTCTGTACATGCTCAAACTCTATCTGAGCTTGAGACTGCACAGAAGCAGATTTTGGTGGTGGATTCTAGACCTCATGATATTATTGAATGCATGAACTGTTCTTTATTACGCGAGAGCATTAATTTACGTGATAAACATGTTCATGATTTAGAGGCTAGATTGGAGAGGGCCGGTAGTTCTAAGGATGTGCAGCCTGTTTGTAACACGTGCATTACCCTTAAGGACCAGCTAGGCACTATTAGAGAGCGAGCTGAAAACCTTATGACCGAGAATGAGTACCTTCTTTCCGTGGTTAACAAATGCACTGAGGGAAAGGGTAGGATGGATTTGCTCTTGGCCAAGACCAAGATGTGTGCTGACAGAGCAGGGTTAGCTCTAGGTTTGGGTTTTGAGAGGACTCCTTCAGATAGTCAGAACAAAACTATTTTTTCCTCACCCACTACCCTAGAGAAAGAGAGAGCTCTGTTAGACACTCCATCAGCTAAAAAGCCTACCCGAACTCCAAAGAAAACCACACCTCATGCCAAGAAAATCCCTCCCAAGAAAACCACTCAGCAGAAGCCCAAGGAGCCTGTGAGAGTTGCTCCTAAGACCCATGAGAGTGCCCCTAGGAGAGTTTTTCATTGTTCCTACTGTCAGCGGGCGGGTCATTTGGTTGGGTTCTGTTTTCGTCGCATCAAGGATGAGCGACGCTCTCAGGCGATGAGTTACTAGGACATGCATTACTCATCTTTAGGTATGCATGAGTCTGTGTCTTACTATCGTCCTGTTTTCGAGGCTCCTCGCTTCTCTCGGAGAGGTTTTGCTCCTCGAGGTGTTCATCATGTTCCATATGGTGATAGACCCCGGGCGAGTATCTTTGCACCTCATCATGTTGTTCGTTCACAACATGTTGGTAGACCTTGCACTTTGCATCATTCTGATTATCCTGTGCGTAGACAGTCTACTTTTACTGTGCCTACTACTTGTGTCACTCAGTGCTGGATGCCTCGTCATATTTTCACTCACCCCAGCACTGAGCGATCGAGAAATTCTTATCATGTGTAGGCGACAGACCGAGGTTTGGAGGGCACGTGGATCATGGACTTCGGTTGTTCGCGCCATATGACCGGAGATACAGCATGGTTCTCCAGCCTCACCACAACCAAGCAAAGGGAACATATCACCTTCGGCAACAATCGAAGGAGTAGAGTGAAAGGTAAAGGCGTGGTAAGAATTAACTCGAATTTCACTCTCAAAGATGTTGCTTTGGTTGAAAACCTGGGATACAATTTGTTGTTTGTATCTCAGTTGCTTGATGAGGGCTTCGAAGTGCGATTTCATCACGATACTTCGCAAGTACTCAACTCTGATGGCGGTGTTGTTTGTAAGATCTTTAGAATTGGGAGAGTTTTTGGAGCTGATTTTTCAGAATCATCTGGTTCTTCTCATTGTCTTGTTGCACATTCTACTTCTGAGCTTTGGAAGTGGCATAGGAGACTAGGGCATATGAGCTTTGAGTTGCTCGCTCGTCTGAGTGCCCTAGGTCTGATCCAAGGATTGCCCAAGCTCAAGTTTGAGAAGAATTTAGTTTGCGCTCCTTGTCGACATGGAAAAATGATTGCCGCTTCGCATTCGCCAGTCACCACAGTGATGACTGAACAACCCGGAGAACTTCTCCACATGGACACTGTAAGTCCTTCTCGGGTTAGTTCTTTAGGCGGCAAGTGGTATGTATTAGTCATTGTCGACGATTTCTCTCGCTATTCTTGGGTCTTCTTTCTTGCCAGCAAGGATGAAGTGTTTTCACACTTTCGGAGCTTGGCTTTGAGACTTTTCACTGAACTCCCAGGTACATTGAAATTCATTCGAAGTGATAATGACACCGAGTTCAAAAACAGTCTCTTTGTTGACTTCTGCATGGAGCATGGCATAGAATATCAATTCTCTACTCCGCGGGTTCCTCAACAGAATGGTGTTGTTGAGAGAAAGAACCGCACTTTGGTTGAGATGGCTAGGACGATGCTCGACGAGCATAGGACTCCTAGAAAATTCTGGGCTGAGGCCATGAACACTGCATGTTACATCTCAAACCGAATATTCTTGCGCTCAATTTTAAACTTGACATCTTATGAGCTACGTTTTGGGAGACATCCCAAGGTTACTCATCTTTGAGTATTTGGCTGTCGCTGTTTTATCCTAAAACGTGGAAATTTGGACAAATTTGAGTCGCGTTCTTCTGACGGGATCTTTTTGGGTTACACCACACATGGTCATTCATATCATGTTTATAATTTGG
Source organism: Zizania palustris (assembly GCA_019279435.1). Lineage (NCBI taxonomy): Eukaryota > Viridiplantae > Streptophyta > Magnoliopsida > Poales > Poaceae > Zizania > Zizania palustris. The sequence continues at coordinate 19,777 of JAAALK010001558.1, read as the reverse complement.
AAACTAACACTGTCATCAAGTCATGTGATGTGACTTTTGATGAATCAACCCCCTCTGTTAGTTCTGCATTTGAACAGGCAAATGAACACGACATGGAACAGACCATCTTCGAAGAAGAAGATCCCAGAGATTTCGAGGATGAACCCCTACTACCCTCGACATCAACCCCCGAAGCTGACCCCGCTTCGACCATTTTGGCACAAGGTCCCGAAGCGACTACCTCAACATCGGTCATCTTGGACCAATCCAACGCACAAGTTGAGGGGGAGACTGCGTCCCGCCACGAGGCTCCACATCATGTTCAAAGGATGCACCCTCCAGAGCAGATCATTGGTGAGCTTGATCAAAGGGTAACACGTTCTCATGCTCATTTCATTGATTCCGCTTTTGTTGCTTCTTTCGAGCCCTTAGATGTTAGTCATGCACTTTCTGATTCTAGTTGGATCAATGCCATGCATGAGGAACTTGAAAATTTTGAGAGAAACCAAGTCTGGACTTTAGTTGATCCTCCACCAAATGTTCATTTCATTGGAACAAAATGGATTTTCAAAAATAAACAAGGGGAGGATGGGACTATAGTTAGAAACAAGGCTAGGCTTGTAGCTCAGGGTTATTCTCAATTAGAAGGGATTGATTTTACTGAAACTTTTGCACCTGTTGCTCGTCTTGAGCCCATTAGGATTTTGCTTGCCTTTGCGACATCCCGAGGATTCAAACTCTATCAAATGGATGTCAAAAGTGCTTTTCTTAATGGCTTCATAGGCGAAGACGTTTATGTAAAACAACCCCCTGGTTTTGAAAACCCCAAATACCCACATAAAGTTTTTAAACTTCATAAGGCTCTTTATGGACTCAAGCAGGCCCCTCGGGCATGGTATGATCGACTTAAGTCTTTTCTGCTTGAGCGGGGGTATTTGATGAGATCTGTTGATAAAACCCTGTTCACTCTCAAGCATGGCAAAGATTTCCTTCTAGTGCATATTTATGTGGATGATATCATCTTTGGTGGCTCTTCTCATGCTTTGGTTGCCGAGTTTGCAGATGCCATGAGCAGGGAATTCGAGATGTCCATGATGGGCGAGCTTACATTTTTCCTTGGTTTGCAAATCAAGCAAAGCAAACAAGGTACTTTTGTCCATCAGACAAAGTACACCAAGGACCTGCTCAAGAAATTCGACATGGCCAATGCGAAGCCCCTCGCCACTCCAATGGCTACATCTGTAGCATTGGATCTTGACGAAGATGGAGAAGCCGTAGATCAGAAGGAGTTCCGAAGCATGATCGGCTCCCTCCTCTACTTGACTGCTACGAGGCCGGACATACACTTCGCAGTGTGTCTGTGCGCTCATTTTCAGGCTTCACCACGAGCTTCACACCGCCAAGCGGTAAAGCGCATTCTAAGGTATCTCAAACATACCCTTGAGTTCGGCATTTGGTATTCAGCGTCTTCCTCTTTATGTCTTCGAGGTTATTCCGATGCGGATTTTGCTGGGTGTAGGATTCATAGGAAGAGTACCTCTGGTACTTGTCATTTTCTGGGTACATCACTGGTTTGCTGGTCTTCCTGCAAACAGTCTGGTGTTGCACAATCGACGGTTGAGGCCGAATATGTTGTTGTAGCTAGCTGTTGCTCTCAGATTTTGTGGATGGTTTCCACTTTGCGGGATTTCGGGTTAGATTATAAGAGTGTTCCACTTTTCTGTGATAACACTAGTGCTATTTGTATTGCAAACAACCCGGTTCAGCACTCCAGAACCAAACACATTTATGTGCGATATCATTTTCTCAAAGATCACAATGAGAAGGGTGATATTGAACTTCAATATGTTGATACCCAACACCAGCTAGCCGATATTTTCACAAAACCCCTCGATGCTTCTCGATTTGCCTACTTGCGTGGGGAACTTGGTATTTGTCACTCGTACGACATTTTGTGAGGGGGAACAGTGTTGAATTGGTGTGCATCTGCTAGTTATGTGTGAAATTGCATTTACATCTTTTGCACTTATATGCCTGGATCTAATTCATGAAATCATGACAGCTCAGCTCTTTTTAATATATCAGAAACATTAATGCACATGATGTTTTCTTTCAAAAATCAAATCGTGCTCACTGCTTAAGTCTTGAATCTAGCTTGTGTAGGCAGGACTGCTTTAGCTATCTTTTTTCTGCTTGATAGCAAGACACCTTTTCCTTGGATGCTAAACAATGCAACTTGAAACATTGTATTCATGGATATTCATCAAGTACTAACCAATTTGTTCACTTAATCAAATATTCAAAAATCCATGATTTGCATGATACAAGCAAAAAATATCCAGGTAGGTTTGTTTGTCGCACTACTCTATTCTAGACTGCTTACCATTGCACATTGGTCTGAACTGGAATAGTGTAGTGTATGCCAAAATCACCGCCTTAAGCTTCTGATGGCTTTCGTGTCTAGGCTTGGCTTGATTGGAAAGTATAAGGTAGACAAACAAATAACCCCTGATATTATGAAAAGAACAACAACATTCATTGATCATCAAGCTTGCTTTTAAATGCTCCACTTGGACTAGACTTGTCTGTCTAGAGTAGAAATTGACTAGCTTTGCGCAGTCCTTGCTTTTACTTGTCTAGTTACCTTGATTGAGTGGTGATGCTTTTATTTCAAAATGATAAAATCACATGCTGTCATCATGTTTTTAGAGAATGTTAAATTGAGCTGAGCACATGAAAAATTGGTATTAATGTTGCCATATTTTTGCTCTATATGTCTTTGCAATTCTGCTTATTTTGAAGCTTTGCATCTTTTGAATGCTCCTCGATGCTTGCATTGCCAAAGGGGGAGAAATTCTTGGGTTCTCTGCAGCACGTGGATAACTTAACTCAGGGGGAGTTTTTATCTTGAAAAAGGGGAGATTTGCCAAAGGAGCTTTTACTCTTTTAAAAAGAGGGAGAAAAATTCTTTTTATCAAGTGACATGTTTTGGCTCGCTTCTAAGTTTTTATGGTCACTTGTGTGCTGAAATTATTGAAATTTTCTTGAACTTAAATCTGATTGTCAATGCACTCATCAAGGGGGAGATTGAGAAACCAAAGGCTGGTTTTGGAATCTGTGATGAGTGATTGACAGAGTTTATCCTCTGATTCGAAGAGGTCCCTCCGAAGGGGTTCGGAGGTTGGATCTCCGAAGGTGTTCGGAGGCTGTTTCACCGAAGGGTTCGGTGGGTTTGGTTGCTGCAGCTGTTGCAGCGGAGTGTGCCTGTCGGAGAGGTCCGACAGTACACGATGACTGGGGTTGTACCGAAGGTCTCGGTATTTTAAGTGGTACACCGTAGTGTGTACCGAACGTTGTTAACCCGGAGAGGTCTCCGGAGTACTGGATACACTTGTTTGTTTGTCTATGGTGCGCAGTGGACCTCGGAGGCGACGGACGGTTCGTAGCAGGTGAACCTGGGTCAAGCGAGAGGCTAGATGCCAGGGGAGCGGGGAGCTCCGTCATGAAGGCTGCGAAGGGGTCGAGGTCGGACCTCGGGTCGAGGTGCACCAGGAGAAGGCAGTAAGTGCGAAGCGTGGCTTCGGGTGAAGGTACTCTGAGACAAAGTCCTCGGAGGCGAGGCACTTCGAAGGGTACTCCGAATGGAGTGACTTCGGAGTATGGTGGATCAAGTCCTCAACAATGAGGCAAGGTGTTCGAAGTGTGCTCCGGAGGGAGACACTCGAAGGTACCCGACGAAGGTCTCATAAGTCGAGGTGCATCGAAGGCATGGTCCGGGTGAGGCTAGTCGAGGAGTGTGCTCGGGGAGAGACACTGTGACGAAGTGCTCATGGAATGCTTCATTCGGAGGCCTTGGACGAAGGATGGACTTTGAAGGGTGGTACTCCGAAGGTGGGGCTTCGGAGTGTGGTTGTCTTGTGGTACTTCGGCCATGCATGGCTTCGGTACACGGACTAACGAAGTTCGAGCTAGGAGAAGATGCGAAGCCGTGGTGGTCCACTCCGAAGGTGTTGGTGCGAAGGCCCAAGGGATTTGACGGCTTTGGCTCAAAACCGCCATTTTATCGGAGGCTGACTTCGGTGAAGCGAAGGCCGTCAGGCTCAAGGCTTCTCACCGAAGCTACCGCACCTCTCGCGTGCGAAGGGGGGCTTCAGAAAGGTCAAAGACTGCAAAGGCTGACATTGTCTGCTCTGCAAAAAGCTAACGCTGTCCCCTCTGCAAAGCTGACAGAGAAGCCTCCAAATAAAGTTGACTACCTTTTGTACCCCTCAGTTCTGATGAGACAAAATCATTGTAAACCCTAGGGGTAAAGTAGTCAATTCACATGGGTGAATAGTGGCTATAAATATGGGGGCTGGGTAGGTAACATTTAACACTTTGAGCATTCATTGTTGAGCTCCTGTACTAGCCACCACATACTTTGTATTCATCTAGTGAGTTCATTTTTAGTGTTCCCTGTTCAAGCAGCGAAGCCCTGCTTCTGTGTTCATTTTTCTGCTTGAGCTTGTTTGCATACCTCGCTACATACTTCGATTTCTAGTGTCGAGTACTAGTGCACCAAAGCCTGTCTAGGCGAAGTGTGCTTTTCAGTGTGCGTTCGCTCTGTGTAACTGGAGGCTAGACCTCGCTGTTTACTAGCGAAGCCCTGATCGAAGCCCGGTTCTTTTCCCGTATCGAAGCCCCTAGCGAAGTCTGTTAGTGTGCATTTAGACCTTCGAAGTACGAAGCCCAGCACAAGTTGCTGTCGCTAAGTATTTGGTCGAAATCCTCAGAGGGTAGTCCACTCGTGCGAAGCCTGCTCGGTGCACCCTGTGTGCGGAGCCTGCACTGACTTAGCTGAGTTGAGTTTTCGGGGTTGTGGGTGGAGCGAAGTCTTCTTGACTTTGAACTTTTGCTTCCTTGCGAAGCATATGTTCGGAGCTGTAAATTACCTCCGAACTAGACCTTCGAAGGTTGTGTTCGAAGCCTGTTCCGCAGAAGACAGAATTAAAAACAGAAGGCTGTTTTTAGCCCAAAATTTTAAAAGCTCCCATTCACCCCCCTCTGGTCGCCGTTTCCGGTCCAACACCATGCCTCCCAAGCGGAGTGCAGGTGGTAGTCCAATTCGGAGGTCTCCTCGGACCTCCGGAGCAAGATCTTCAAACACAGTTGAGGTCGGAGGGCCTTCGACGTTTCCTCCACCTCAAACTCCGGAAGGGATTTCCCTTCCTCGAGCATACGGAGTTCCTCCCTCAACTCCATCTATACTTCGGCCAGCCGGAGTCCCTCTTCCACCTCAAGTTCCACTTCGAACTGATGCGTACAGTTCTCAAGACCCAGAAGGTCCTTCCGGAGGAGATGAAGATGGTCTTGGTGATATGGACGCTCAAATGGCCAGTCTCCAAGCTGAAGTAGCAAGGTGGCGGCAAGAAGCCGCAGATAGGCTTCGTTCTCAGGCCACCCCGGTCATCCCCGAAGTGCCCGAAGACGACGAACTTCCTTATCCCGAAGCCCCGGAGAACGCTTCCTTCGACACCGAATCTCCACTGCATCCTGAGTTGCAGAAAGTGCGCTTCGACCCTAAGTTCAAAACTTCGAAGCTTTGCAAATATTCCGGAGATGAAGATCCTGGAGAGTTCGCCCGTTCTTATGCATTAGCAATTGAAGCAAGCGGGGAAGTGCGAGACACCATGGCCAAATGTTTTCCCCTAGCTCTCGAAGGAGTGGCACTACGGTGGTTCTGGTCTCTGATGCCAGGATCAATTAGATCATGGGGGAGTTGAGGAAGAAGTTTGTGAGCAACTTTCAGGGTACCTTCGTACCCCCAATGTCAACAGGAAGCCTTTTCCAGGTGAAGCAGCTCCCCGGAGAGACTTTAAGACAGTATTTCAAGCGCTTCGCTCATACGAAGTCGCAAATTCGCGGGTTAACTACGTCTTCTGTAGTTGACGCGGCTCGAGAGGGAGTTATTCATGCGGGCCTCCTTGATAAACTTCATAGGAAAAAGACATCTTCTGTTGCTCAGTTGATGTCTTATTTCGAAGAATATGCAAGGTCAGAAGAGGGGTGGCTTCGGAGAACTGCTGCAACTCCGTCAATACTGCAAGAAGTTAAGTTGGAAGTGAAGACTACAACACGGCCACAAGGGCCTAGCTTCGAAGCTCAGCAAGACAGGCGTCGGGGGCAAAAGCATCCTCGTTCAGAAGTTTTGAACATTGCACCCCCACAGAAATTTGCCCCAAGGGCTCCACAGCTTTCAGGAAACAAGACCAGTGGCTCGAGGCCACCAGGGAAACCGGCTGGCAAAGCCCAGGCCTTTTTCTGCTGTGTCCATGGTGAAAATCGGAGTCACGCAACTGATGCGTGTAAATCTATACTTGCTTTAAGAGGGGAGTATTTGTAAAGAACTTCGGGTCGAGGCACTATTGACCGAGTTCCGACTGAAGTGCGTCCGGAGCCTGTCTAGGCTGTGGCACGAATAGAGAACTTCGACCCTGCAAGACGGCCTCCGGTGGTCAATGTTATGCCACCTCCGAAGCAAGAAGAGGGACAAGATCGAGGGAAAAGAGTAGTCCTCCCCATCTCCAGAGGAGGACCCTCGGAAGTATGTCGAAGAGGCAGAGAAGAGAATATGTTAGAGAAGTGGGCCATATTGGAACCTCTTCATCTGCAGCTGCTATGCCCGAATGGTCCCATGTGCCGATATCTTTTTCTGCAGATGATGCAGCTGGTATAAAGTTTCCACATGCAGACCCACTCGTCATCACTGCCGACATAGCAGGGACTGAAGTTCGGAGAGTACTAATCGACGGAGGGAGTTCGGCAGATATTATCTTTGTTCAAGCTTTTGATCAACTCTGCATCTTCAAGAAGCACCTTCTCCCAGTAGCCCATCCTTTACAAGGCTTCGCAGGACCCCCTCTCGATGCCCTCGGCCAAATGGCCTGGAAGTTACTTTTAGAGAGGGGCTACTGGCTAGGACGGAGGAAGTGATTTTCGATGTTGTGAATGCTCCATATGCATACAATGTCATCTTCGGAAGGGGCATGTTGAATCAATTCGGAGTTGTGGTGCATCATAATTACTTGTGTATGAAGATGCCCACACAGGCGGGAGTGCTCACTGTTTTCGGAGATCAGGCCACTGCGCGAAGAGCGGAGTATGGTCATTGCCCTCCTCTTGACCTGAGATAGGTGAACAGCGTGCAAGATAACCCGGAGAATTTCTCTGCTCCTAACGAATCTTCGAAGAAATCCTTCCCAAGGCCAAGCCCCGAAGGAGAGATTGCAACGAAGGTTATTGTCAAAGATGGCAAGGAATATTCATTTCAATTTGGCAAAGACTTGCCTCCAGAAGTCACTACTTCGTTAGAGAAAGTAGTTGAGGAGAATTTAGATGTCTTTGCTTGGTCTGACGAAGACATCACCAGAGTCAGTCGGGATATTATTGAACACAGTTTACTTGTGAATCCGAAGGCTCGGTCTGTTCGACAAGGACTCCGGAAGTTGTCCACAGAGAGAGCTATCCTTGCCAAAGACGAAGTGGAAAAGCTGCTGAAGGCTGGGATTATTAGAGAAGTGGCTCATACGGAGTGGTTAGCCAACCCAGTCTTCGTTAGGAAGAAATCTTCCGGGAAGTGGCGCATGTGTATTGATTTTACATCTCTGAATAAAGCATGCCCCCACGAACCCTACCCCATGCCCCGAATTGATCAATTGGTTGACTCTACTGCCGGTTCGGAGTTATTAAGATTCCTCGACGCGTACTCCGGCTATCATCAAATCTGGCTAAAGCGCGAAGATGAAATCAAGACAAGCTTTGTAACTCCTTCAGGAGTCTTCTGTTATGTAAGAATGCCCTTTGGCTTAAGAAATGTCGGGGCTACTTTTTCGAGGTTAATTGCTAAGGCCCTAGGTCATCAATTAGGTCGCAATGTAGAGGCCTATATGGATGATATTGTAATAAAGAGTGCTTTAAAGCACCAACATAGTCTAGACTTAGCAGAAACATTCAATAGCCTTCGGGCATGTGGGATCCGTCTTAACCCCGAAAAATGTATCTTCGTGGTGCAGGCTGGAAAATTGTTAGGGTATCTAGTTTCAAGCAGAGGGATCGAAGCTAGCCCCACTCAGATAACTGTGTTGCAAAGGATGGCTTCCCTAGAGAATTTAAAGCAAGTGCAAAAGCTGACTGGTCGTCTTGCAGCACTTAGCAGGTTTTTGGCAAGGTCTGCAGAGAGAAGTTTGCCCATCTTCAAGCATTGAAAGGGTCCGAAGATTTTGCATGGAAACCGAAGTGTCAAAAGAGCTTCGAAGATATTAAGAATTATCTCAATAACCTCGCTACACTCACGGTGCCTATTGTGGACGAAACCCTACTCCTCTACCTTGCAGCTACTGGCTCTGCGGTCAGTGCAGTCCTTGTCAGAGAGGTTGATTTCAACGGGAAGTTGGTACAGAATCCAGTTTATTTTGTGTCCGAAGCATTGTCTGGAGCAAAAACAAGATATTTCGAGCTTGAGAAATTCACTTATGCTCTGATAATGGCTTCGAGGAAGCTAAGGCATTATTTCTTGGCACATAATATAATTGTACCAACTTCATATCCTTTGGGAGATATGCTCTGAAGTAAGAATTCTACAGGAAGAATTGGGAAGTGGGTCGTTGAGTTAGCACTCTTCGGCATATCCTTTGTGGCAAGAACAACAATTAAGTCACAAGTGTTGGCGGACTTCGTGGCAGAATGGACACCCCCTGCAGCATGGGCTCCGGAGAAGCCAAGTGAAGGGATTTGGACTATTTACTCTGATGGAGCTTTCCAAGCATCTGGAGCAGGTGTCGGAGCCGTGATAATTTCGCCTTCAGGGCAAAAGGCAATGTACTCCGCAAGACTCAACTTTAAGTCTACCAATAATACAGCGGAGTATGAGGGAATTTTATTGGGACTTCGAAAGGCACGCGCTCAAGGGGCTACAAGAGTTGTTATTAAGACAGATTCTCAGATTGTAGTGGGGCACGTAGACAAGAGCTTTCAAGTTCGGCATCCACAGCTTGCAAAATACTTGGAAGAAATCCGTAATATTGAAGCAGCATTTAAAGGGATTTCCGCTCGGAGTATACCTAGAGCAGAAAATGTGCAAGCTGACATCCTAGCAAAAGCTGCAGCCAGAGCTATGGACATACCAGAAGAAGCTTTTTATGAAGAACTCAGTACACCTTCGGTGCCACAAATCCCTGCTACGGAAGTCCTTTGCATTCCAAGTACAGATTGGCGAAGTTCAATTATGGAATTGTTGCAAGGAGAAGCATGTATGTCTGAAGGGCCACAACTTTCGAGGTTGAAACTCATAATTCAGAGTTATCATATAATCAACGGTATTTTGTACAAGGCCAGAGTATGTTCCCCTTTGCTCCGATGTATATCTCAAGCCGAAGGTAAAGAAATTCTTCGAGAAATTCATGAAGGACTCTACGGTAGCCATTTAGCCCCTCGAGCTTTGGCAGGAAAGACACTTCGCCAGGGGCTTTATTGGCCTACAATAGTAGCTGATGCGGAGAGCTTAGTCCGCACTTGCCAAGGATGTCGGTGGATAGGACGAAGAAGTCATCGCCCACCAACAACTCTCCAAGTCATTGCTCCAGTATGGCCCATGGCCAGATGGGGCATGTATCTTATTGGCCCCTTCCCAATAGCAAAAGGAAATTTGATGTTCGCAGTGGTAGCAATCGAATACTTTTCAAAGTGGGTCGAAGCAGAGCCCCTAACAGCTATCACTTCGAATAATGTACAAAAATTTTGCTGGAAGAATATTATATGCCGGTTCGGAGTGCCTCGGCAGCTGACAGTTGACAATGGAACACGGTTCGATGCAGAACCCTTCAGGAAATTTTGTGAAGACCTAGGCATCCAATTATGTTTTGCTGCAGTAAGGCATCCTTAGTCTAACGGAGCTGTTGAAAGAGCCAATGGTAATATCTTATCAGGGCTGAATCGAAGAATAGTTGGATTGGCAAAAGAACTGTGGACTGAAGAGCTCCCGAAAATCTTGTGGTCCATTCGGACAACTCAGACAAGGTCTACCGGTTTCACTCCTTTCAGACTATTATTCGGAGACGAGGCTATGACACCAATGGAGCTTAAAGGAGGATCCCTTCGCAGCACCGAACCGGAAATAGAAGCAGAAAGACAAACTTCGCTTGATTTAACAGAAGTGACAAGACTTCGAGCTGTTGCCAATTTGTCAAAGTATCAGCAGCAGACAAAGACTTGGTTCGACCCGAAGGTCAAGATTAATGAACTTAGACCGGGTCATCTCGTTTTGCGAAGTATTATAGCGCTAGGGAAATTAGGAAATAAGTGGGAAGGTCCATACATAATTGTCTGTTCAGGGTGTCCTGGTTCTTTTAAGTTAGCTAATTTGGAAGGTGAAGAGTTAACGCATACATGGCATGCGGAGCACCTAAAGCGATATTTCGCATAGGGGCTCCTTGTAATCATTTGTAAACATCTTCCGAATCAATAAAGCTTATGGTTCAGATAATGCCTACCCCCCATATACTTCCCACTTCTAGTGGACACACTGGAATAGCGAAGTTGACTGGGAGGGAAGTGTCATTAATTTGAATCATATTTTTCGGACTTCGGACCACTGGTCCGAAGCTTCGACGAGGTGGGAAAGTCACTGAAAAAACGGATTCCAAGCCACCGGCTTGAAAGCATCCGTAAAAAGAGTCCAAGAGACCAAATAATGCGGATTCCAAGTTTCGGCTTGAAAGCATCCGTAAAAAGAGTCCAAGGAGACCACTGTGAATTCCAAACCACCGGTTTGATAGCATTCGCAAAAAGAGCCGAAGGAGGCCAAACAAAACAGAGTTTGAGCTGATGAGCTTCGAATATCTGTGGAAAAAGTCCAAAGTGACCAATCATTTGGACACTAAAGTGTCCGGAAAGTTGTCCAAAGTGATTTCTTTCAAAACACAAGGTACTAAGTTACCAATCTTCAGACTCCAAGTAGTTGAAGACATTTTATAAGATTTTAATCAATATTTAAATTGTTGAGGGGCTCCGAGCCCCCAAAATTGTACTCCTAAGTTTTTCTTTGCGCCTAACCATCTTTGAGTATAGTTCGAAGTTGCTTACGCCCAAAGAGGGGCTGGGAAATAGGGAGACAATTTTAAATCGATATTTATTATTCGAACAAATTATGATTACATCATGAAAAATCGGTATCTATACCGAGAAGGAATCGAAGACCCCTTTGATCTCTAGAGCTAAGGTTGGAACACTAGTTCTAGAGCCGGGAGTTCTAACAACTTTACGTTTAACTCTCCTACCTCCCTTCAAAGCTCTAAAGTCTTTCTATTCTTGTTGAAGCTCGACCCAAGTTCAGAGTCGTTCGGGGCTCCTTTCCCAGCTTCCAAGTTCTTCAGGTTTTTTACCCTGAGCTTCATCTTCGTCTTCGGACCATGCAATGTCTTCGGAAGATGAAGCTTCCAAGTTAACTTCTTTTTCTTCCTCTTTAATATAAGATAGTATATATTTTCTTACTTCGGGCGTAATTGCACCGGAGCTATCTCGAGGAACTAAAAATCGAGGTCGCTTGTGAAGTTTTAAAAGATTGAAGGTAGCCCATAGTAGGCGGAGTTCTTCGTTAACGTTTAACACTTCGACATCTTCCATATGAGGTGAAGCCTAAAAACACGATAAGCAAATTTTCCTTCATAAATGAACAAAAAGCATGATTCTTTACATAGTCAAGATCCTAAGACAAATCTAGACCTGCGGGTTTGGCGGAGGCTAGCTGCTAGAGGCTTGCGACCGAGCTTGCTTCTGGCATTGTCCTTCGTCAATCCAAGCCTTGATCGCAGTGCGACCTTCGGCTCTCCATGAAGCTTGGAAGGCTTGCCAAGCAGCGGCCACATCTTCGGAAGGAGTAAGAAGCCGACTGTCGTCGAAGGTAATGGGAGCCGCCTCTGCGTTCAGAGTTATCGATATTCCCAGATCTTCGTAGTAACGAAGTATGCCGATAGCAGCCACTTGTCCGGAGATTTCTCCGTACCGAATGTCCTGCCATCTTCATTCTCTTTGCAGCTCCTTGGATCATTTTTAGCCACCGAAGCAAGGAGGCGTTGTCATTCGAAGGAAGTGTCCTAGTAGTACCGAAGTACTCTAGAACACCTAGGAGTTGGTTCATGACCTCCACGGCTACCTTCTCCGACTTCAGCTTGTCTTCAAGTAAAGCGTCCTTCGCCGAAGTCAACTATTTGACCACACCGGAGAGCCTAGCTGCCTCCGTAGCTAAAGAATTTTTCTGGTTAAGTAGGTGGCTAGCCTCCTCTGCAGTTTTGGCTTTTTCCTCCTAGAGCTTGACAAGTTCAGCCCCTAGCCGTAGCATGCTCCGCCCGCATCTTTTCTATTTCCGCCCAAAGCACAATTTCTTCTGCTTCGAGCTCCTTATTTGCAGTTTCCATGTTATGCCTGGCCCTCCGCTCTGCTGAGACCATGTTGTCTAAATGGGAGATTCGACCTTCGGAAATGTTAAGATTTCTCTGAAGAATAGTGATTCCTCTCGAAGGCGAAGGCTTCCACGTTCGTTTGAAACATTCGCAGCTCGGGCCAAGACTATTTGCTGCAAAGAAAAAAACCAAGGTGAGAAATTATTTGTATATGAGATTAATTTTGTTTTGCAGATACCTCGTACCTGGTATGCTGCACGCTCCATGGCGGCATTGAGCTCTGAACCCTCAGCTTCGCTCAGGATGGCTACCAAGTCTGTCTCCCCGACTTCGCGGCTAGCTCGATCCAAAGGCTCGAGCAAAGTCCGAAGTCTGGTTCTTCGCTCCAAGAAAGGAGCTAGAATAGGGAGCATAGACAAGGCCCTCTGGTCATCTTCGTTCGGCGAGGGGTCAGAGCGCTGGGTCGTATCTTCTAGAACTTCGGCAGACTGTCCCTCCTTTGTAGATTGGCTTCCGTCTGTCGATTCAGACGGAGTTAATCCTGAGCTCGGAATAGGGAGGGGGTCCACCTTGCCTTTACCTTTTCCAAGTCCCATTTGGGCGACTTCTAGAATTGGCTCCGGAGTTGCCGAAGTCCCAGGAATCGTATCTTCAGGACGGACCTCTTCCATAGAAGTAGATCCTGTTGAGGCAAAGGTATTATACATTGTATAATTTTGCAAAAAAAAGAACAAAGGAATTATGTGAAGTTTACCTCCGAAGTCTTGTCGACGGGTGAGCATCGGACTGTTTGGCGGGTCAAAAGCTACCCCGAAGTTGACGACAGGAAAATGGGAAATTAATCCAAGCTTGCCGAGTGTTGCGCCGTCGTCGATGGTGTCAAGACGGCGAGAATGACCCTTCAAAGGAAGGACATTGTATTGGTGATAGTGATGACTCTGGATCCGAAGGCGCCGCTGTTGGATCTATATAGCCCAATTTAACCTCCTCGGGCGTGAGATAAACCCCTTGCCATTGGAGTGTGCGCTTCTTTTTTGACTTGCATCGTGCCCTGCTAGATTTATTGACCAGCATAGGGATAAACTCTGGCGCATCAGCTCAAAGTTGGCTTGTTGTCTTGTATGTTATGTCATGAGATGGTGAAGCTTCTTGCACCATCGTGTTGCTCTTGACTTTGTTCAAGGGTTGTTGGTGGTGAGTTTCATCCACCATCACAATTTTGCCTTTATCAAGTGGTTGCAAACGCTGAGTTTGATTTAGCATAACCTTTGTAGATGAAGATGTTGCCACTGTGGGCTTCGATGGTGCAACCACTGTTGGAGCTTCATTATGCTTTGTCATCACATCCTCTTTTCCAACTACATGAACCAATGGAGAACATGCCATTGGGTTAGTTGGCTTTGCCTTTGACGGGCGTGTCTTCTTTTTATGAATAGGCCACTCCCCAAGTGTTGTGTAACAAAACCTTGGTGAGGGCTTGTGGATCCCCGCCTTACCACGTGTACTCCTAGTAAACCCAGGAGGTAGCACGTCTGAGGAAACTGCTTCATGAACAGTAATGATCAACTCTTGTGAGGAGGCCTCACGTGCCTTCGCAGCTGCCCTTTGCCTTCTCTTAGCAGACTTGGACATGACAGGGACAAACTCATCATGTTGTTTGGAGTCCACTTCTTGGTCCCAGCCTGCTGGGGTTGGTGATGCAGCGGTTGTCTCGAGTGAACTACTGCTATTGGCCGCTTGGAAGGGACCCATAGGGACGTCCACCCAAAACGAACCAAAGCGCAGAGTGATGAAAGGTTGAACTCGCCCCGCCATCCTTATCATAAAGAAAACTATATGTCAGTTTTCTTATGCACATATTATATTTGGCTATGCAGATGCATCATGAAATATTTAGCATGATTGAACACATTTTTATGTTGCACCATGATCAACGTAAAATAGCAAAAAAAATTATTTCACTTGTTTATATCATTGTAATTCATGTCGGAACTCAAATATGAGGGGAGAAGTATGTCCCACCGGGCGTGCCAGAACCTGACGACGGGAAAATGGGAACCCTCTAGAAATATAGTGATGTAGAAAGGGCCTTATCCACAAATCGTTAGATACGAGTTAGTTTCATTTAAATGCAAAAAATGAAATATCAGACATCGTGAATCCATTACTTCCAGAATTAATACGCTTACATAATAATTCTGTTAATTACATCTCCGTAGAGAAAACCCCTGATTAAGAGTTCCAAAAAAAGAAAATTACAATGCATGTTGATTATGAAGCTAAAAAGAAATGAAAATAACATTCTATCCTAACTCCAGCGTTGTTGAAGAATTGTCTTGATTTTTTTTTCACATTGGTTTTTTGTTAAGCATATATGGAACATAAGCGCTTTGTTAGCGTGAATATCATGATCAAACCATATATACGTATATGCTATGCTTTATCTTCTTTGGTATGGTGCCATTAGGCGTAATCCAATAAGCATCTATTTTGGTGTTTGAACTATAACTTAGTCCGACTTTGTAATTTTTATTGTCACGATGCCTCAAATATTGAGGCTCAATTATTTATGCTATTGTTGCATGCATTGTTTATGCACATGTATGCGATTTGCACCATCTACAGTATATGTAAAGAAGTGCAAGTATATTATCATTTATTTTTGATCAAACCTATGTACAAAACATGATTACGAGTCATTTTTATAAATGTCAATGACCTCGTATTTTTACTGTGGAGCATTTATGAAGAACATAAACATTCTCCTTTTTTATGTGATGCTATATAATAAACATAAATGTTGTTCGTATACATTCATTCTTTAATTTTACTCGCCATTGTGCATGTGTTTGTGCGAGTGCTTGTTACTTTTGTTAGCATATATGTATACATATGCCATTGCATATTTTCCTTATGGCCGAGTTATTTTCATATATATATGATGCATATTTTGATTTGCTTATTAACTTTTGTGCACATATAGAGCGCGGGAATTACTATTTGCATGATAATAGCAAGCACAACGAACTTCAATATATCTGAAGTCATTACCACCCTCATGACACGATACTCATAATTTGTGTACATTTTTATCAATCTCATTTACGCTATTTGTGTATATTCAGTATATATGAATAATTTTTTTACCACTCTGTCTAATGCTAAAACAGCTTACAGCTGTGAAGCGTAACTGAAGCATGTGTATAAATTTGTTCATCTTATAATGAGCTTTTGCATAAATGTATTTTACATTTTATTTCGCTTTTTGTATCGTCTAAATATAACATGATTTTCTGTATATAGAACCCCTACACCAGATTTGAGGCGAAGCAAACGAACGGTCATACTTTTTTTCTTAAAAAAAGAATTGCATAATACGTATGCATATGACTAATTGGTACTCCAATGTATATGCGTGATGTAGTACTCTTAATATGCTTTCTCATCTCCTTGGACTTGTTCCAATAGGCCGAGTAAAGGGTTATGATGTGTATGTTTTATAAGATGCATTCCTAGGCTTGTACCAAAAGGTCGAGCCTAGGATTATGACATGAATATGTATTCCTAAACTTGTACCAAAAGGCCGAGTAAAGGGTTATGATGTGTATGTTTTTATAAAATGCATTCCTAGGCTTATACCAAAAGGTTGAGCCTAAGATTATGATGTGTATGTTTTTATAAGATGCATTCCTAGACTTGTACCGAAAGGCCGAGCCTAGGACTATGACATGAATATGTATTCCTAAACTTGTACCAAAAGGCCGAGTTTAGGACTATGATATGTATGTTTTTATGAGATGCAATCCTAGGCTTGTACCGAAAGGCCGAGCCTAGGACTATGACATGAATATGTATTCCTAAACTTGTACCAAAAGGCCGAGTTTAGGACTATGATATGTATGTTTTTATGAGATACATTCCTAGGCTTGTACCAAAAGGCCGAGCCTAGGACTATGACATGAATATGTATTCCTAAACTTGTACCAAAAGGCCGAGTTTAGGACTATGATATGTATGTTTTTATGAGATGCATTCCTAGGCTTGTACCAAAAGGCCGAGCCTAAGATTATGATATGTATATGTATTCCTAAACTTGTACCAAAAGGTCGAGTTTAGGACTATGATATGTATGTTTTTATGAAATGCATTCTTAGGCTTGTACCAAAAGGCCAAGCTCAAGACTATGATATGATGCATTTAATTTAAAAGAAAGAAGGAAAAGTGGACAGAGAGCATGATTTTTATACCTTAGCATTATTTTCCTTCTTCAGATCGCTGGTGCGAATGAGCAGTGCTTCTCCCTGCTTTCCTCTCCGCCGCATGTGCCTTGCAACAGAGCGGGCTCTCAAAAAAAACTAGCAGCGTGTGTGTGTGGTGCTCTCCAGGAAAAAAAATGGCCTCTCTCGCAGAGCAGCAGTGTGTACGCAGCAGTTTCTCTCTACCATCTCCTTTTTCTTTACTGCCGCACGCAGTATTTATAGAGGAAGCAGGAGCTTGCATGCGCAGCGACGTGGGCAGTAGAGAGGACGTGCAGCGACGTGGGCAGTAGAGATGACTGCGTACAGGGACGTGGAGGACGTGCGCCTAGGAGGTGGAGCAGGACGCCGTGTAGCTCTGCTTTCATGCACATTCAAGCTTCTTTTTCTTTCCCCTCTTTTTTTTACAAGGAAAATTGCATGCATGAAAGGACATCTCCATTTAAGCGCTACAAGTCATACACGTATATAGTCATGTCTGACTTAGTCATAAGACTCATGCATTTTCTCATATATAACTTATATGCGGGTCCTAAAATATATATGATTAATTTCATTTATAATGTACGAAGTATTTATCATTGTATATATCTTTCTCTTATTTTTATTTTAAAGATTTTTATTATAGTTGCCTGTATAATTTTCACGCCATAATATATTTTGTTAAAATATTATCTTGGTCTCTCTATTACTGAATATTTGAAATATTTTACGTCGTTTGACGCATATCTATTTTTTTCATTGAATATGTGTGTCTTTTTTTTGACATGTGTATATGGTGCCATACCCATAAATATTGTATTTTTTATTGTTGCATATTTTTAATGACATATGCACAGTGCCATATTAATACATATTATATTTAGAGAGGCACTATTATTACATATATTATCTATTTTATATATGTGTGTATCTATATAATTATTTATATCACACGTGCATGCAGTCATGATACCAAACATAATATCTCACACCATGAGATATATATTTTATATTTTTTATTGCCATTATCATTACATATATTATTTATTTCATATAAACTACTTCTTATTTTTTTAGCGACGATAAATTACCAAGTTTCTCAGATTCTATAGGCTTATCTAGCATCATAACGAAATTTATAAACTACGAATAGTTATGGGCGTTGGGTACTGAATGGTTTTTTTTATGCCGGTAAACAATCACACATATTTGATATATATTTAATATGAGGTTGATCCAAAACTAGTGTCAACAGATGCCCCCTCGAGCTGTGGATGCGGAAAATTATGTAAATTATTAATGCTTTATTTTTGGCATCTGAAGCTCGAAATATATAACGTGCGTATATAACATTCATATACTTTTTTTGGACATCTCGATAATTTATCCTTCTGAAGCATATTGCTCAAACATACCGCTCGAAATTATTTGCATGAGTAATTTATACGGCTGTAATATTCGTATAGCCATTTTGAAAATCTGATAGACAAAATAGATAAAGACGGCTATGTTCTTTCTCTGTTTTTTTATTAAATACATTCTTTTCTTCGGCAGGTTGTTAGCTTTTCTCCGGAGGGTAGTTAGCCTCAGTTATCTGTGAAGCCAAGCAGCCACAACATCCATCTCCTTTCTGCTCTCATTTTCTTGCTTCTCCACGCAAACTTCAGCGCTTGTTTCATTTGTCCACGGGAGATCGGCAGGGCACCGAAACGGGTACTGCACGCCACATACTTTTGCTTTCTTCATGAATAATTGCCGCCGTTTCTTTTTTTTAATCATATACTGATGATTAGAATAGGCACTATCTTGCCCTATCCTTTGAACGGTATTGCATTAACAATTGGATGAATAGTCCGCTTACTCATAATATTTTACTAGCAGATTGATGCTCGGATCAAAGGTCCAAACATTTGTTTGGCTAGATTAATGTTAACTATTTTAGGTTGTAAGCATGTATAAATGCCTTTGTGCCTTCACTCATCTTACTTGCTTATTTTTTACTGATTAGATTTCATCTGCTATGGACATGAATGCATTTTGTAGCATCCTTTGATACTTCTGATTTGAAAAGTTGAAATAATGAAGTTGTTTGCCTGATTATGTCTACCTATGTGAACTGTCGATAAGCAACCTGAGAGCTCGAAATATGCATCCTTTATATATGCATAGTCCCTTTATTTCGTTTTTTTATAACCCATGACAATGTGATCCTTATATATATATATACATATGTGTATATATATATGTATATATGTATATATTTATATGCTTTTATTTTCCCCAGGTAAAAGGCTTCCGTTTAATCTCCCTTTTTTTGTCAGTAATTAGCAACAGAAGTGCCGCATGTATTACATTTTTCTTCTTCTTTTTTTAATAATTTGTGTTTCTTTACTAATAGTTGTCACCCAATTCTGTTAATTTTATTTCATTCATACGACCTTTCCCGTGTTTATTCGGCACGAACAATAATTTTTTCTGTTGACTTACATAGGCATTTTTTTGAAATTTTAAAACTAGCACCATTTATTGTTTTTCCTTTCATTATATTGTTAAATAAAAGTCACCCCTATATAAGTGTCCACTGATATTTTTGTAGACGGAAGGGGTTCATTCTTCAATCATGACCAATAAATTACCTCTTTCTCGCGTGGCACAGATACAACTTTATGAGCCAGAAACTAGCGAGCTAGCTAATCCTGTTATAAGAAAACAGGAGTTGCCTACAGGAGAAGTCAACCTTAGTCATCGTGGTTGGAACTCGGGTCCTACTTTAGTGCCCATTGTTTTTATCCCCCTGCGCCCTTGCCTCGGGATGATGAGATTTCTACTTTAGGAAATATGATGGTTGCCAAGGGCCTAGGTTGGGAGAATTTTTTCTATCGTGCATTCCCCTATTCCTTCTGGCTATGTGGAGTGGGGCACCTCCATTCTTTGTCACCATTCTTTTCTTTTGCGTGGTAGTGAAGAAGGCACAGACTATATTTATGGAGCTATCCATTGTTCCTTAGGACAATATTTGGTATCTCCCTCGATGTTAAAATCTTTGCTAGAAAGATGGAACCCCAACACTAATACCTTTATTTTTACTCATGGGGAGCGTACGGTAACACTGCTTGACATGTCACA
>JAAALK010000454.1:0-21421 GCA_019279435.1 Zizania palustris | reverse complement strand
TTCGACGGAGTTGGGGCACCAGAATCTTCTCCGAGCCCTTACAATTTGCTCTGAAGTAATAGGGGCTGAAGAGCTAAAAAATAACTCGAGTTAGTCCTTTCTTCGAAGTAAATATGTACAATGCATGTTGGTTCGAAGTTACCTGCAGGGCTCGAAGTATAATTGATCTTGCGAAGACCACCTTCTGAGTCATCCTCGAAGACGATAGGCCAGTTGGCCATCAATGGAGGAATTTGAAGTCCGATGAATTCTTCGGCCAAGTCCCGCATACTTAACCTTCGGCTGATTTTCTGAAGTAAGTTGAGGCGAGCTTCGAGCTGGCCTTCGTCAGGTTGCACTAAGGCCTCCTTCCGGAATTGGATTTCTTTGAGGGGCCCAGCAAGAGGACTGCTTGCTCCAACTTCGGCATAAAACCACCTCAGGACCCAGTCGGTGTACCATCTAGCATTGATGGCCTTAGCAGGGAATTGCAGGGCATATTCGTCTCGAAGCCTAAAATTAATGCTTCCGAAGGCAACCACCACTTTCTCACCTCCGGAGCCTGTGAACCTCTTCGGCTGACAAGTCGCTCTATGAAGTGCAGCGAAGATTTCAGCCCTCCCCTCACAACCTTCGGCTCTCAGCGCCCACTCGAAGATAGCTAATCTAGCTACAGCATTCGGAGATAGCTGGGGGAGGGTTACATGAAAAGGTCAAGTACTTCGGCCAAGAAATCCACAACAGGGAGGCCCAAGCCTGCTTCGAAAAAAGCTTCGAATACCACAACCTCTCCGGGTCTTGGTGATGGAATTGATTCTTTGCCCGGCTTCCGAATCATAACTCCATTGCTAATCTTTCCCCCTGCTGTGATTGCCAAAGACTCTTTCTTGCAGGTAGAAGGCCCTAATTCAAAAGACTGATCCAAGTATTTGGTCGACGGTGGGCACAGACCTTGGTCATCGGCGATTTGGGGATTTCTTCCCCCTGCCGCCATGGATGTTGCCGCCTGCATCGAGGGTGCCGCCGCCAATGTCGCCGCTGCTGCCGCTGCGGCTGCCTGTTGCCGAGCCAAAGCCGAAGTAGGCGCAGATCCCTGGTCTTCACCATTACGATCGCTCGATTACTTTGAAGAAATGGAGGCTAGGGCTCAAGAACTCAAAGGCTAGGGCTCAAGAACTCAAGGGGCTCACAAAGTTTTGACTAAGAGAAAGCGGTGAAAAGGTAATCGGGTAAGTTTTGGGCTCTTTATTTATAGCCTAAACGTTCCGCTTGTTACCGTTTGGGCTCTGCCCTTTCGCATTCTCGCCCGTTATTTTCCTTCGGAAATAACGCATCATATAACTTCCGTTAGAAACAGAAACTAACGGCTATTTTTTCTAAGTCTAAAAAGACTTTCGAACTTCCTGAGTCAGTTCTAAGATAGTTCGAAAAGTAATTACCTTACGACTGATTCGAAGTTCATATCTTCATGCATTTCGGAGATAAAATAAAAACCAATAACCCCTATGATTGGTTATCTTTTCTTTTCGTATACTGCTCTCCTAACGTTACAGGTCGAACGGAGAAGCGTATTCGAGGGGCTACTGTTGGGGGAAAATATCTCATCTTCGGGGTTATTGCCGAAGCAGCATAAAGACAGTCAACCAGTTCGAAGATTGTCCGAAGACCATCTTCGAAGATGCCCAGAACCTCGTTCGAAGCCCGAAGACAGGAACTAGTTCGAAGTATGTCTTCGAACCAAAGCCCTTCAGGATCTTTTCTGCCAGCTAAGATGGAAGACTTATCTTCTATCCTATTAGATTAGTTTTTTACCATTTTAGCCCTATTAAGGAAACCGAATAGTTTCCTTAATGTCGGTTGTAATAGAGGGGTAAATAGGTCTTTTCCTTAATGTTTAGGCCTATAAATACCCCCCATTTCACCCTGTAATAGGGACCGATTACAAGTAATTCAATACACACTTTCGAACTATTCTAAGCTATTATCCTTTCGGAGGCTTAGAACAGTTTGCTTCGCAAACACTTCGTTTGTTAGTTTCTTTTCTACAGAAACCTGTTAGCGTAATCTTTTACGCCAACACCAGGCCAAAGATAAGAAATTTATTAAGACGTTTAGCAAGCCTAGGGCCGAAATCCACATCATGGAACGCTTTAATGAGGAGGAGACAGAGGAAAGAGGATTCGGCCGACATGTACGCGACCGAATGGGTTTGGAGCACTAAAATAAACCTGTCACTTGCTCTGAGTTACGACCATCCCCACAAAGAATAGACTTAGTGAGGTCAAGTACTCGTTCGATATAACTAAATGTGATAAAATATTTGATTTTCTCTAAAAAAGTCAGCTTATCAGGTTACCTAAGGGTCAGGTCATCCCACCTGCCGGTGAGTTAAAGAAGCATCCATACTATAAGTGGCATGATTCACATTCGCATAATACCAATGATTGCAATGTTTTTCGACGGCAGATACAATCGGCCATAGAATAAGGACGATTGTAGATAGACCATGATCCAAAGATGAAGCTAGATAAAGATCCTTTTCCAGTCAACGCCGTCGACCTCAGTGAAAAGAAGGTGTTGATTCGGCCAGAACAGGCCGAGTCAACTAAAGGGAAAGATGTGATTGTTGGAGAACCGCGCACTCGCACACTCGTGCCAAGAACCCCGAGGTAGGAGTATGGAAATAGAATGTTAATACCCCTTCGGCTAAGGCTCGCAAGAGGCCGAAGGTGACATATGATATGGTGGTGAACAAACATCAGAGAAGGGCCAAGGAAGAAGGTCAGCGTGCTAAGTTAAAACAGCCAAAGGGGCCAAGACCCTCGAAGGGTGGCTTTAGACCGAAGCAAGCGAACCCTCCGCACGAGGGCATCGGGCCGTGGTGTCCTGGTGCTCCGCCCAGTGGTTCCGAGCCACAATGGCCGAACCCCCGTACGGTAGCTTCGAGCCCTAGTGGTCGGGTTCCCCATGTGACAACATCGGCCCCAGTCGCTGAACCCCGCACCATGGTGGACATCTCCAGTGGGAGGCTTCAGCCCGCACTAGCCGAATGTACCTCCGGCCTGGCAGGACCCTTCGCTGGTGTGGTCCGAGGTGCCTTCAACTTGGCCGAACCCCCCTCTAGGTAACGGGTTTGGCCCACAGTGGGCAAGGCCACTAGAGCCACTGATGCCTCCACCGTATGATTGGGCGGGAACCCCATGGGCTCCGTACGTATCTGGGTCGGGGCACCCTCCGCAGCCTAACACTATGCCTTATTTCCCTTTGGAGTATATGGATGGCAGGGGCAAACAAACGCGACAGAGGGGGCATCATCCACAGACTGTCCATGATACCTCCGAATCAGACCACGCAGAGCAAAGCCGAAGAGTGCGAGCACGCAGAGGCCGAAGTCAGGGAATCTGAAGCCATAACCCTCAAGGTTGGGTCTCAGGAAGTTCCAATCCCGAAGGCCTTGTCACTGAGGTCTGATGGAGGTAAGTCTCATACTTCGGCCGAGCTCCGCGCCGAAGCTTGGTTCGATCGGCCGAACGTGGCCGGTCCATCCGACGGGGTTCGCAGCGAAGCCCCCTCCGAACACAGGGTGCCCGAGGCCGAAGGGCATAGTACCACTTCGCCCAGAATTAACAGAAGTTGAACAGTAGCACCCGGCACCAGGCCTCAGCCATCTTGGGCCCCTCCAAGCATGTCCAAATCACAGAATAGATGCCTACAAAGGCTGCGGGCACAAGAGATGCTCGAGAAGAAAGCTAAGGCTGAGCGCAACGCTATCTTCGAAGAAATCCGCCCTCGGCCATCTACAAAACAGGTATGGAGGGAGAAGCCGGTTGAGATAACCAACCCGGCTCCTAGTCCAAGCGACGACGAAGACAACATGCTCGACGGCGATTACTCGCCCATCTCCAAGGGACCCGCACCCCAGATGATGGACATCAACATCGTCACGCTGCCTGCCGAGTTCGCCCTTCCACAGGACGAGGCCGAGGTCACTCAATTGAATCTCGGTATGCGCAGCGCCATCTTCGAGAAGCCCGAGGACTCAGCTTTCCATCTAAAACCCCTCTATGTCAGGGGTCACATCGATGGGAAGCTGATTTCCCGGATGCTCGTCGATGGTGGCGCTACAGTTAACTTAATGCCTTATTCGTTGTTGAAGAAACTTGGCAGGGACGAAGATGACATGAAGAAGACTAACTTGATGCTCAACGGCTTCAACGACGAGAGATCCGAGGCCAAGGGAGTACTTTATATGGAGTTGACGGTGGGCAACAAGACGTTGCCAACAACGTTTTTCATCGTCGATGTACAAGGTAACTATAGCGTGTTACTCGGGCGCGACTGGATTCACCAAACTATTGCATTCAATCTACCCTACACCAGTGCTTGATACAGTGGGATGACGATGAGGTGGAGGTCATCCCGCAGATACTTTGGCCCAAGTAGCTTTGGCCGATGTGTTGGTTGACGCCGTCCATAACAAAGTAGAATGTCTATCAGGTAGAGATCTTTCGGATTATGACTTTGTTATTGTATCCGGAGGACGGTTTGTACCAATGTCTGTAAAGCCGGCTGGAGTAGCACGGCTATTTTTGTATTAATGATCATGTCTAGCAAGAATAGTCTAGATTGGCTAAAGTCTCGGGTGGAACAATATCGGTCTAATAAAGACGGTATTGCCGAGGCCATTGAGGACCTTAGCGAAGCAGAAAAAATTAGTGCAAGGTTTTGCGTCGGCCGATCCCTTGGAGGAGGTCGACATAGGTGATGGTAGCATCCCAAGGCCGACTCTTGTAAACCAAAATTTACAGCTCGATGGAAGGCTAAAGTAATAAAGTTAATTCGGTCGTATGTCGATTGTTTCGCATGGGAGTATAGCGAGATGCCAGAGCTAAGCCACGAGCTCATATACCATCGGCTGCCCATCAAGTCCGGATTTAGGCCTTATAAGCAGCCTCCCCTTCACTTTAATTTGGCCGTCTATGACCGAGTTAAAGAAGAAGTGGAGCGACTACTCAAGGCTGAATTTATTAGGCCATGCAGGTACGCGGAATGGGTTGCTAACATTGTACCTGTAGAGAAGAAAGGGAGCGGCAAGATACGGGTATGCATTGATTTTCGAGATCTAAATAGAGCCACTCCGAAGGACGAGTATCCAATGCCAATAGTCGACATAGTGATCAACGATGCTTCAGGACACAAGGTACTAAGTTTTCTTGATGGCAATGCCGGTTATAATCAAATATTTATGGCCGAAGAGGACGTCTATAAGACTGCCTTTTGATGCCCTGGTTTCATCAATTTGTTTGAGTGGGTCATCATGACTTTTGGTTTGAAAAATGCCGGCGCCACATATCAGCGCGCTATGAACTTGATCTTTCATGACTTGCTAGGAGTTATGTTAGAAGTATACATCGATGATATCGTGGTCAAATCGGACGCTATGGGAAACCATTTAGCTGATTTGAAGGTTGCTTTCGATAGGATGCAACAGTATGGGTTGAAGATGAACCCACTCAAGTGTGCTTTTGGTGTGTCGGCGGGTAAGTTCTTAGGTTTCATGATTCATGAGAGAGGCATAGAAATTGATCCTAAGAGACTTGAAAATATTAGAAATGTTGCAGCGCCGACATGCAAGAAGGATGTGCAAAAATTGCTAGGCAAGTTGAACTATTTACGTCGCTTTATATCCAACTTGTCCAGCAAGATTGATGCCTTTGTCCCCATACTCCGGCTAAAAAATGAAGTCGAGTTCACTTGGGGGGCAAGCCAGCAAAGTTCTTTTGAAAAGATCAAGGAGTGCTTGTCATCACCGCCCATGGTAAGAGCACCCAAGGTCGGGGATCCTGTTTCGGCTATACATCGCCACTGAAAATAGCGTGATTGGAGCCGTGCTAACCCAGGAGGTGGAGGGGAAGGAGTACATCATCACATTCTTGAGTCGCCGCCTCCTGGACGCCGAAACCAGGTACACGTTTGTGGAGCGATTATGTTTATCACTTTATTACACATGCATTAAGTTACGCCATTATCTTCTCCCCACCACATGTGTTGTCGTTTGCCAAAACGATGTTATAAAGCACATGTTACAGAAGCCGGTTCTAAGTGGAAGAATCGGAAAATGGGCTTACGCGTTGATTGAGTACGATTTGCCCTACGAGCCCCTAAGAGTGATGAAAGGCCAAGTCGTAGCCAACTTTATAGTTGATCATCACATAGATGTTAACTGGAGTAATGCTATGTCTCTAGTTTAAGTAGTACCATGGAAAATCTATTTTGATGGTTCGGCTTGCAAGAGTGGCCAAGGTATTGGAGTAGTCCTCATATCACCTAATGGTATGCGCTTTGAAACATCGGCCCGACTAGAGTTTCCTTCCACTAATAACCAAGCCGAATACGAGGCTTTGTTGCTAGGTCTTGAACTACTAGAGTCTGTAGGCGCTAAACATGTTCACGCATATGGTGATTCGTTATTAGTAGTACAACAAGTAGCTAGGAATGCTCAATGTTTTAATGGCTTGCTGAATAGCTACTTGGACAAATGCCTAGACGTAGTTGCTACTTTTGATGATTTCAAAATATCTCACTTGTCAAGAGAAGCCAATTCAGTCGCCAATGATTTGGCTCAGTAAGCATCTGGCTACCAAGTCAGGAGAGGGAAATTTTCTGTATTGGAGAAGTCAGTGTTTAGTCCAACTGCCGAAGCTAGTAGAGGTGGACAGGCACACGCCTCGGGTCGAACCCCTCGGGTCACCAAAGGCCACCGTGCGCCGAAGCCCCTGGATCGGAGTGCTCTGCCGATAAAAGGATCTAGCATGCCAGAGCCCATAGTGCGAAGCCTCCCGGACGGAGAAGGCTCCCCGGAGTCCAAACCCTCCGAGGAGCTTCGGCCTAGCAGACTCCGAATGACCACCTCAGCCAGACTTCGGCAGGAGCTGGAATGGCTCGGGGAGCACCCCGAAGTCAGTGTTTTAGAAGTTATTTCAGAAGGTGGACCAGTGAAGCCCTCTAAAACAAGTAAGGGCGATTGGAGAGTCCCAATCATCCAGTATTTGATAGACCCTAGCCGAAGGGTTGATCGAAAGGTTCGGCGACAAGCGTTCAAATACGTGTTGGTAGACGACACATTGTGCCGCCGAACCATCGCCGGAGTGCTATTAAATGTTTAGATCCTGCGAAGTCCCTGGTGGCTACGGGAGAAGTCCACGAGGGACTTTGTGACACTCATCAGTCGGCCCAAAAAATGAGTTGGATGCTCAAAAGAGCGGGTTTTTATTGGCCGACTATGACTGAAGATTATTTCAAGTACTGCAGGGGGTGTGAGGCATGTCAGAAGTTTGGCAATATCCAGTTAGCTCCTGCTTCATTGCTCAATCCTATTATCAAGCCATGGCCATTTCGAGGTTGGGGTTTAGACTTCATCGGCCAGATCTACCCTCCTTCCTCAAAGGGGCATCGGTTAATGTTAATGGCAACGGATTACTTCACTAAGTGGACCGAGGCCGTACCTCTCAAGAACATGACTCACAATGAGGTACGTGATTTTATTTTGAAACATATCATACATAGATTCGGCATTCCCCAAACTCTTACTACGGATCAAGGAAGTTCATTTGTTTTTGGAGAAGTAAGGGATTTCGCCGAATATTATGGTATTAAGTTGATAACTCTTCACCTTACTATGCTCAGGCCAATGGTCAGGCCGAGTCTAGTAATAAAACCGTGATTAAGCTCATTAAGAAGAAAATCAAATAGTTTCCTAAAAGGTGGCATGAAGTGCTTTCCGAGGCGCTGTGGCTTGTAGAATTGCAAAGCACGGTGTTACCAAGGTCAGTCCATATGAGTTGGTATACGAACAAGAGGTCGTTCTGCCTATAGAGGTAGATCTTAGCTCCTTAAGAGTGTTAAAGCAAGATGGCTTATCGGTCGACGAGTATGAAACTCTTATAAAGGATAATCTAGAGGAAGTGATCGATAAGAGACTAAGGGCTTTAGAAGCCATAGAAGTAGACAAGAAGAGAGTAGATAAAGCCTACAATAAAAAGGTGTTGGACCGGAAACGGCGACCAGAGGGGGGGTGAATGGGAGCTTTTAAAATTTCAGACTAAAAATAGCCTTCTATTTTTACTTCTGTCGTCTAGTTCGGAGGTATTTCACAGCTCCGAAATCAGGCGTCGCAAGGAGAAAAAGTTCAAAGCCAAGAAGACTTCCCTCTACCCACAACCCCGAAAATTCATCTCTCCTAAGTCAGTGCAGGCTCCGCACACAGGGTGCTCCGAGCAGGCTTCGCACTTCACCCTTCGCAAGAGCGGACTTCCCTCTGAGGACTTCGATCTGTTCTGCTAAGGAAGTGCAGGCTCCGCACACTGGGTGCCTTCGAGCTGGCTTCGCACTACACCCTTCGCGAGAGCAGACTTCCCTCTGAGGACTTCGATCTATTCTGCTAAGGCAGTGCAGGCTCTGCACACTGGGTGCCTTCGAGCAGGCTTCACACTACACCCTTCGCAAGAGCAGACTTCCCTCTACGGACTTCGACCAAATACTCAGCGACAGCAACTGGTGCTAGGCTTCGTACTTCGAAGGTCTAAACGCACACTGAACAGACTTCGCCGAGGACTTCGACAAGGGAAGAAAACGGGCTTCGATTCAGCACAAAGATAGTGCTTCGCTAGTAATCAGAGAGGCCTAGCCTCCAGTTTACACAGAGCGAACAGATACTGAAAAACACACTTCACCTAGACAGACTTCTCACACACCTCTCCAGAAAAACTCACAAGAAGATGGTGCACAGAGAAATCAAAGCATGCAGAGAAGTATGCATAAAAGTTCAAGTAGTAAAAGAAAACAGAATCAAAGCTTCATTGCTAGAA
This sequence comes from Zizania palustris, assembly GCA_019279435.1. Lineage (NCBI taxonomy): Eukaryota > Viridiplantae > Streptophyta > Magnoliopsida > Poales > Poaceae > Zizania > Zizania palustris. The sequence goes on along the minus strand of JAAALK010000454.1, from coordinate 12,575 downwards.
CAGGGAACACAAAATGAACTCACAGGATGAATACAAGAGTGTGGCGGCTAGCACAGGAGTTCTACAATGGCTGCTCAAAGTGTTGATGTGACCTAGCCAGCCTCCACAATTTATAGGCACTATTCAGCCTTGTGAATAGACTACTTTGCCCCTAGGTTTTACACTGGTTTTGTCTCATTAGAACAGGGGGTACAACTGGTAGTCTACTTTATTTGGAGGCTTCTTTTGTCAGCTTCGCAGAGGGGACAGCACCAGCTTTTGCAGAGCAGACGCTGCCGGCCTTTGCAGTTTTGGACCCTTCTGAAGCCCCCCTTCGCACGCGAGTGGTGCGGTAGCTTCGGTGAGAAGCCTTGAGCCTGACGGCCTTCGCTTCATCAAAGTCAGCCTTCGATACAGAGACGGTTTTGAGCCGAAACCATCAAAGCCCTTGGGCCTTCGCTCCAACACCCACTACAACAAAATAGGGAACTTCCGTCGGCCAAAGCCGACGGAAGTTAGCCCTTTCCCGACGGAAAAAGCTAACTTCCGTCGGCAAAAGGCTAACTTCCGTTGGCTTTTGGCCGACGGAAGCGGGTCGACGGAAGTTAGCTAACTTCCGTCGGCGGCCGACGGAAGTTAGCTAACTTCCGTCGGCCAAACCTAGCCGACGGAAGTTACCAGAAAATCTGGTAACTTCCGTCGGCCAAATCTAGCCGACGAAAATTACTTTTTTTCCTTTTTTCTGTCGGCTGGCTAATAACTTCCGTCGGCTAATGTTGGCCGACGGAAGTTAACTAAAAATACGAAAAAAAAGAAAATTTGCAACTTTGCTGCTCCGATTGCTTCCAAAGTGGCATTCTGCTCATACTCCATCCATAGTGTAAGATCTTATCATGAAACCAGGAGAAACTGCTTACAATCTACTGATAATTTTACAGTGTTCTGCCTATTTCCATATTTATACTCAAGTATCAGATCATACATTGTCTTCAGTGCTTGTAGATTGGATAGCTGGTAACCAAGAGTGCCATTCAGCCCCATACTAGAAAGCTTGCTGCAAAACAAGGGAAGAAACAGAGTGGTTCAGCATTGACCATTTCCATTTGAGGTATTTTCATATACAAAGCAACATGAAAAAAAAAACAAAATAAAGGTATGGTGTTAAGGACAAGATACACTCTCCAATCTCTTCTGTGTAAGACATATTTATATGTTTGCCAGAATAGATATACCTATGCTTGTTGCATGGCTGCACCTTACCCAGACATCAAATTTTGAAAGGAAAAACATCAGACAGAATTTGTATGCAGGAAAAAGGTTATCATTTGGCTCAGGATAGCAGCATAAACCAACAAACAATTTATTCCTGTTTGCTAAACAATACAAACTTAGTCTCATCAGAGTATCGAAGTAATCCACTGATTAGTCTGTCCTAATCTACATGCTGAACTACAACAGTAGCAAACTTTGCTCTTGTCTCGATGCTGAAATGTTGACCAAGAAAACATACTCTCATCCGCTCCTAAATGATTCATTCAAAATCAGAAATGTAACAAGAGGCAGGCACGCGCGCTCACCTCGACGCCAATATGGTTGAGAACATTCCAGGAAGCCGATTCACCCTGCATCTGGACTTCATCATCCCCATTACTCATCTCCCGGCCAAAACCTTTCCACGCCTCCCGCTTCGCCGGTGCTGGCTCCGCGGGCTTCTCGGAGGCCAGAGCGCTGAAATCGTCGGATTCCTTCGCCCGCACGGCAAGCGAAGAAACCCCGGCGTGGCGGCCAAAACCTTGGGGCAAAACTAGGGTTTTAGCTCTCCCGCCACTCATGTCACGAAGATTCGAACTGAGAGCACCATGGTCCATGGACGGCGTGCGTGGGTGTGCGTACCTTGATTCGGCACACTCCCGGGGCGGGGGGCGGTGGCATTACCATCGGCGGCGTCGGTGTCGGCTTCCGCCACTACCGCGAGGGCGAGGAGGAGGCCGGTCAAAGCGGCGGCCAGTGTCGTCATTCTTGTCTCTCTCCTACCCTCAAAGCGGCGGCGGGAGGTTGGGGAGGCGGCGGAGGCCGGGGAGGAGGCCGGGGAGGCCGGGGAGGAGGCGGCGGGAGGTCGGGGAGGCGGCGGAGGCGGCGGGAGGTCGGGGAGGCGGCGGAGGCCGGGGAGGCGGGCGGAGGCAACGGGCGTAGTCGCGTGGAGGCGGCGGCGGGGAAGAGGAGAATGAAGGGGAAAAACCTAGGGCTGGGAAAAAGAGTGCGGGGGCTAGAAAAAAAAACGTGTTGCTGAAAACTTAACTTCCGTCGGCCACATCTAAAGCCGACGGAAGTTAATTTTAACTTTCGTCGGCTTTAATGCTGGCCGACGGAAGTTCTCTATCTTTCGTCGGCCATTTCGAAAAGCCGACGAAAGTTAAATAACTTCCGTCGGTCTAGAGGAGCCGACGGAAGTTATTTAACTTTCGTCGGCTTTTCGAAATGCCGACGGAAGATAAAATAGCCGACGGAAATTTTCCGTTTTCTTGTTGTGACCTTCGGAGTGGACCACCACGGCTTCGCAGCTTCTCCCAGCTCGAACTCCATCAGTCCGTGTACCGAAGCCATGCAAGGCCGAAGTACCTCAAGTCAGCCTCACTTCGGAGCCAGCTTCGCTCCGAAGCCAGCTTCACTCCGAAGCCCCACCTTCGGATTACCACCCTTTGAAGTCCCTCCTTCGTCCAAGGCCTCCGCATGAAGCATTCCATGAGCACTTCGTCGCAGTGTCTCTCCCTGAGCACACTCCTCGACGATCCTCACCTGGACCATGCCTTCGATGCACCTCGACTTCTAAGACCTTCGTCGGGTATACCTTCGAGTGTATCCCTCCGGAGCACACTTCGAACACCTTGCCTCATTGCTGAGGACTTAGTCCACCATAGTTCGAAGTCACTCCATTCGGAGTACCCTTCGAAGTGCCTCGCCTCCGAGGACTTCGTCTCGGAGTACCTCCACCCGGAGCCAGGCTCCGCACTTACTGCCTTCTCCTGGCGCACCTCGACCCGAGGTCTGACCTCGACCCCTTCGCAGCCTTCGTGACGGAGCTCCCTGCTCCCCTGGCATCAAGCCTCCCGCTTGACCCAGGTTCACCTTCTGCGAACCGTTCGTCGCCTCCGAAGTCACCTGCGCACCACAGACAAACATACAAGTGTATCCAGTACCCCGGAGACCTCTCCTGGTAAGCAACCTCTGATACACACTCCGGTGTACCGCCCAAAGTATCGAGACCTTCGGTACGGCCCAGTCATCGTGTATTGTCGGACCCCTCCGACAGGCACACTCCGCTGCAACAGCTGCAGCAACCAGACCCACCGAACCCTTCGGTGAAACAACCTCCGAACCCCTTCAGAGTGACCCCTTCGAATCAGAGGGTAAAATCTATCAATCACTCATCACAGACTCCAAAACCAACCCTTGGTTTCTCAATCTCCCCCTTGATGAGTGCATTGACAACCAAATTCAAGTTCATGAAAAATTTCAACACACAAGTGACCATAAAAACTCAGAAACAGGCCAAATCATGTCACTTGACAAAAGAATTTTCCTCCCCCTTTTTCAACAGAGTAAAAGCCCCTTCGGCAAATCTTTCCCTTTGCAAGATAAAACTCCCCCTGAGTTATTCTACCCCCTTGACGATAAAAATTTATCCCCCTTTGGCAATGCAAGCATCAAGGAGCATGTAAAAGATGCATAGCTTCAAAATGGGCAGAGTTGGAAAGACACATAATGCAACAAATATGCCAACATTAATACCAATTATCATGTGCTCAGCTCAATTTAACATTCTCTAAAAACATGATGACAGCATGTGATTTTATCATTTTGAAATAAAAGCATCACCACTCAATCAAGGTAACTAGACAAGTAAAAAGAAGGACTGCGCAAAGCTAGTCAATTTCTACTCTAGACAGACAAGTCCGGTTCAAGTGGAGCATTGAAAGCAAACTTGATAAACAATGATTTTTTGTTGTTCTTTTCATAATGCCAGGGGTTATTTGTTTGTCTAACTTATACTTTCCAATCAGGCCAAGCCTAGGCATAAAAGCCATTAGAAGCTTAAGGCAGTGATTTTGGCATACACTACACTATCCCAGTTCAGACCAATGTGCAATGGTAAGCAATCGAGAATAGAGTAGTGCGACAAACAAACCCACCTAGATCTTTTCACTTGTAACATGCAAATCATGGAGTTTTGAATTTTGTTTTTAATTTAGTGACCAAATTGTTTAGCACTTGATGCATATCCATGAATACAATTTTTCGAGTTGCAATGTTTAGCATCCAGAGAAAAGGTGTCTTGATATCAAGAAGATAAAAGATAGCTAAAGCAGTCCTCCTAAACATGCTAGATTCAAGACTAAGCATTGAGCATGATTTGATTTTGGAAAGAAAAATCATGCACATAATGTTTTAGATATATTAAATAGAGTAGAGCTGACATGATTACATGAATTATAATCAGGCATATAAGTGCAAAAGATGTAAATGCAATTTCACACATGATGAGCATATGCTAGACAATCAAAATCTGCTCCCCCTCACAAATACCGTAAGGGTGACAAACACCAAGTTCTCCACACAAGTAGGCAAAACGAGAAGCATCAAAGAGTTTTGTGAAAATATTGGCTAGCTGGTGTTGGGTATCAACATATTGAAGTTCAATATCACCCTTCTCATTATGATCTCTGAGAAAATGATATCGCACATCAATGTGTTTGGTTCTAGAGTGCTGAACCGAGTTGTTTGCAATACAAATAGCACTAGTGCTATCACAGAAAAGTGGAACACTCTTATAATCTAACCCAAAATCCCACAAAGTGGAAACCATCCACAAAATCTGAGAGCAACAGCTAGCTGCAGTAACATATTCGGCCTCAGCCGTCGATTGTGCAACACTAGATTTTTTGCGAGAAGACCAGCAAACCAGGGAAGTACCCAGAAAATGACAAGTACCAGAGGTACTTTTCCTTTCAATCCTACATCCAGCAAAGTCCGCATCGGAATAACCTTGAAGACACAATGAGGAAGACGTTGAATACCAAATGCCGAATTCGAGGGTATGTTTGAGATACCTGATAATGCGCTTTATCGCTTGGCGGTGCGAAGCTCGTGGTGAAACCTGAAAACGAGCGCACAGACACACTGCAAAGTGTATGTCCGGCCTCGTAGCAGTCAAGTAGAGGAGGGAGCCGATCAGGCTTCGGAACTCCTTCTGATCTACGGCTTCTCCATCCTCGTCAGGATCCAATGCTACAGATGTAGCCATTGGAGTGGCAAGGGCCTTCACATCAGCCATGTCGAATTTCTTGAGCAGGTCCTTGGTGTACTTCGTCTGATGGATGAAGGTACCTTGTTTGCTTTGTTTGATTTGCAAACCAAGGAAAAAAGTGAGTTCGTCCATCATGGACATCTCGAACTCCTTGCTCATGGCATCTGCAAACTCGGCAACCAAAGCATGAGAAGAGCCACCAAAGATGATATCATCCACATAAATCTGGACTAGGAGGAAATCTTTGCCATGCTTGAGAGTGAACAGGGTTTTATCAACAGATCCCATCAAATACCCCCCGCTCAAGCAGAAAAGACTTAAGTCTATCATACCAAGCCTGAGGGGCCTGCTTGAGTCCATAAAGAGCCTTATGAAGTTTAAGGATTTTATGTGGGTATTTGGGGTTTTCAAAGCCAGGGGGTTGTTTTACAAAAACATCTTCGCCGATGAAGCCATTAAGAAAAGCACTTTTGACATCCGTTTGATAGAGTTTGAATCCCCGGGATGTCGCAAATGCAAGTAAAATCCTAATGGCCTCAAGACGAGCAACAGGTGCAAAAGTTTCAGTAAAATCAATCCCTTCTAATTGAGAATAACCCTAAGCTACAAGTCTAGCCTTGTTTCTAACTATTGTTCCATCCTCCCCTTATTTGGTTTTGAAAATCCATTTTTTCCAATGAAATGAACATTTGGTGGAGGATCAACTAAAGTCCAAACTTGGTTTCTCTCAAAATTTTCAAGTTCTTCATGCAAGGCATTGATCCAACTAGAATCAGAAAGTGCATGACTAACATCTAAGGGCTCGAAAGAAGCAACAAAAGCGGAATCAATGAAATGAGCATGAGAACGTGTTACCCTTTGATCAAGCTCACCAATGATCTGCTCGGGAGGATGCATCCTTTGAACATGGTGTGGAGCCTCGTGGCGGGATGCAGTCTCCCCCTCAACTTGTGCATTGGAGTGGTCGAAGATGACCGATGTCGAGGTAGTTGCTTCGGGACCTTGTGCCGAAGTGGTCGAAGCGGGGTCGGCTTCGGGGGTTGATGTCGAGGGTAGTAGGGGTTCATCCTCGAAATCTTTGGGATCTTCTTCTTCAAAGATAGTCTGTTCCATATCGTGTTCATTTGCCTGTAAAAGAGCAGAACTAACAGAGGGGGTTGATTCATCAAAAGTCACATCACATGACTCGATGACTGTGTTAGTCTCAAAATTATAAACACGCTAAGAATGATCATGTGTAGTGTAACCCAAAAAGATCTCGTCAGAAGAACGCGACTCAAATTTATCCAAATTACCACGTTTTAGGATAAAGCAACGACAGCCCAAAACTCGAAGATGAGTAACCTTGGGCTGTCTCCCAAAACGTAGCTCATAAGATGTCAAATTCAAAATTGAGCGCAAGAAGATTCGGTTTGAGATGTAACATGCAGAGTTCATGGCCTCAGCCCAGAATTTTCTAGGAGTCCTGTGCTCATCGAGCATCGTCCTAGCCATCTCAACCAAAGTGCGGTTCTTTCTCTCAACAACACCGTTCTGTTGAGGAACCCGCGAAGCAGAGAATTTATGTTATATGCCATGCTCCATGCAAAAGTCACCAAAGAGACTGTTCTTGAACTCAGTGCCATTATCACTTCGAATGAATTTCAATGCACCAGGGAGTTCAGTGAAAAGTCTCAAAGCCAAGCTCCGAAAGTGTGAAAACACTTCATCCTTGCTGGCAAGAAAGAAGACCCAAGAGTAGCGAGAGAAATCATCGACAATGACTAGCACATACCACTTGCCACCTAAAGAACTAACCAAGAAGGACCTACAGTGTCCATGTGGAGAAGTTCTCCGGGTTGCTCAGTCATCACCGTGGTGACTGGCGAGTGCGAAGCGGCAATCATTTTTCCATGTCGACAAGGAGCGCAAACTAAATTCTTCTCAAACTTGAGCTTGGGCAATCCTCGGATTAGACCTAGGGCACTCAGGCGAGCGAGCAACTCAAAGCCCATATGCCCTAGTCTCCTATGCCACTTCCAAAGCTCAGAAGTAGAATGTGCAACAAGACAATGAGAAGAACCAGATGATTCAGAAAAATCAGCTCCAAAAACTCTCCCAACTCTAAAGATCTTGCAGACAACAACGCCATCAGCATTGAGTACTTGCGAAGTATCGCGATGGAATCGCACTTCGAAGCCCTCATCAAGCAACTGAGATACAAAAAGCAAATTGTATCCCAGGTTTTCAACCAAAGCAACATCTTTGAGAGTGAAATTCGAGTTAATTCTTACCACACCTTTACCTTTGACTCTACTCATTCGATTGTTGCCGAAGGTGATATGTTCCCTATGCTTGGTTGTGGTGAGGCTGGAGAACCATGCTGCATCTCCGGTCATATGGCGCAAACAACCGGAGTCCATGATCCACGTGCCCTCCAAGCCTCGGTCCGGTGCCTACACATGATAAGAAAATCTCGATCGCTTAGTGCTGGGGTGAGTGAATATATGACGAGGCATCTAGCACTGAGTGATACGAGTAGTAGGCACAGTAAAAGTAGACTGTCTACACACAGGATAATCAGAATGATGCAATGTGCGAGGTCAACCTACATGCTGTGATATAAAAGCATGACGAGGTCTCCTACTCTGACGAGGTACAAAGCTACTCGCTCGGGGTCTACCACCATATGGAACATGGTGAACACCTCGAGGAGCAAAACCTCTCCGAGAAGCACGAGGAGCCCCGAAAACAGGATGTGAGTAAAACTCAGAGTCATGCATACCTAAAGATGGGTAGTGCATGTTCTGGAACCTCATCGCCTGAGAGTGTTGCTCATCCTTGATGCGACGAAAATAGAACCCAACCAAGTGACCCGCCCTCTGACAGTAGGAACAATGAAAAACTCTCCTAGGGGCGCTCTCATGGGTCATAGGAGCAATCCTCATAGGCTCCTTGGGCTTCTGCTGAGTGGTTTTCTTGGGAGGGATTTTCTTGGCAGGAGGAGTGGTTTTCTTTAGAGTCCAGGTAGGATTTTTCGCTGATGGAGTGTCTAACAGAGCTCTCTATTTCTCTAAGGTAGTGGGTGAGGTAAAAACAGTTTTGTTCTCACTGTCTGAAGAAATCCTCTCAAAACTCAATCCCAGAGCTAACCCTGCCCTGTCAGCACACATCTTGGTCTTGGCCAAGAGCAAATCCATCCTACCCTTTCCCTCAGTACATTTGTTAACCACAGAAAGAAGGTATTCATTTTCAGTCATGAGGTTCTCAGCTCGCTCTCTAACTGTGCCTAGCTGGTCCTTAAGGGTTATGCATGTGTCACACACAGGTTGCACATCCTTAGAACTACCGGCCCTCTCCAATCTAACCTCTAAGTCCTGAACATGCTTATGACGTAAATCAATGCTCTCACGTAATAAGGGGCAGTTCATGCATTCAATTATATCATGAGGACTAGAATCAACCATCAAAAGCTGCTTTTGTGCAGTCTCAAGCTCAGAAAGAGTTTGAGCATGCACAGAACGCAACTGAGCAAGCTCACCCATGACAACAGTACAAGATTCACATTCAGCATCATTAACCCTAGACTTAAGCATGACATAATCAGTAGACATAAATTCTAGCCTAAGTCCAAGGTCTTTTCTATCTCTAGCGGCTTGCACAAGTAATCTATCCTAACCAAGAACTACTTCATTCAGCTCATCTAGTTTAATTGAAAGCTGGTCATAGGATAGAGGTACCTTAGATGAGTCAAGCTCATCGCCGCTGTGATCGCTGTCGGCCATGAAGCAGAGGCCGGTGAAATCTCGTCCCTTCTTGTCCTTCTTCTCCTCCTTCCTTGGAGACTCCTCCTCCTCAGAGCTCGACTCCTCAGTTGAGGAAGTGTCGATGTCGCTGAGAGCAGCAACAAATGCTCTGGAAGCGGCTTTGGCTACCCTCTTAGCCACCTTGCCGCGCTTGCCCTTCACAAAGGGTTTCCTCTCCTTTTTGTGGTATTTGGGGCGCTCACTCTCATCTCTCTTCTTAAGTTTTGGGCAATTGGCCTTGATGTGAGAAGTGTCGCCACACTTAAAGCAACCACTAAAACCATCTCTCCTCTGATCCCGTCTCTCATGGTGAAAACGGGTGAACCTTCTAGCAATGAGAGCAAGCTCATCATCATCAAGAGTATCCACCTGCTCCTTAGTGACGGAGACCAGGGAGGACAAAGCAAAACCATCTGCAAGAACACAAGTGCCAGATGTGCTTGGTTCTGCAGTGGTGCCACGGCTACTGCTAGAAACCAATGCCAAAGGCTGTGGCAAAGAGTTTCTGTGCACTGCAAGAGATGCCTTGGCAATCTCTGTGGACTTCAGCTTGCTAAAGAGCTCATCACAGGTCAATGTGTCATAACCTACAGACTCCTCAATGCTGGATATCTTTACTTCCCATATGCTACGATCAAGAGCATAGAGAAGCTTGATAGCCCTGTCGTGATCATTGTAAGCAAGCGTCCCGTTGGACCGCAAGTTACTCACTATCGCATTAAAGCGAGGAAAACATGGCATCTATAGATTCACCAGATGCCTGCACAAACAGCTGATACTGTTGATTGTATGTGCTTTGGCGCCTGGCCTTAATCTGTGTAGAGCCCTCATGAAAAATAGTGAGAGTGGTCCAAATTTCCCTAACTGTCCTAAGGTGTTGCACCCTATCAAACTCGCTTCTACTCAAACCAATGAACAATATATTTCTTGCCTTGGAGTTGGCATTATACTGATCCTTCTCTGTTTGAGAGGTGCGAGTTTCAGGGATGGAGTATTGTGAGTCCACAATCTCCCAAATTGCATTTCCTTGGATTAACAAGTAAGCCTCCATGCCCACCTTCCAGTATGCAAAATCAGTCCCATCGAACATAGGTATTTTACTAACTTTGTCCATGTCGCCAACAGATCACAAAACCGGTTAAGGTCAACTGGTGATCTTAACCTGCTCTGATACCAATTGTTGGCCCGGAAACGGCGACCAGAGGGGGGTGAATGGGAGCTTTTAAAATTCCAGACTAAAAATAGCCTTCTATTTTTACTTCTGTCTTATGCGGAACAGGCTCCGAACACATCCTTCGAAGTTCTAGTTCGGAGGTATTTCACAGCTCCAAAATCAGGCTTTGCAAGGAGCAAAAGTTTGAAGCCAAGAAGACTTCGCTCTACCCACAACCCCGAAAATTTAGCTCTGCTAAGTCAGTGCAGGCTCCGCACACAGGGTGCTCTGAGTAGTCTTCGCACTTCACCCTTCGCAAGAGCGGACTTCCCTCTGAGGGCTTCGATCTGTTATGCTAAGGCAGTGCAGGCTCCGCACACTGGGTGCCTTCGAGCAGGCTTCGCACTACACCCTTCGCAAGAGCAGACTTCCCTCTAAGGACTTTGATCTGTTCTGCTAAGGCAGTGCAGGCTCCGCACACTGGGTGCCTTTGAGCAGGCTTCGCACTACACCCTTCGCAAGAGCAGACTTCCCTATGCGGACTACGACCAAATACTCAGCGACAGCAACTGGTGCTAGGCTTCATACTTCGAAGGTCTAAACGCACACTGAACAGACTTCGCCGAGGACTTCGACAAGGAAAGAAAACGGGCTTCGATTCAGCACAGAGATAGTGCTTCGCTAGTAATCAGAGAGGCCTAGCCTCCAGTTTACACATAGCGAACAGACACTGAAAAACACACTTCACCCAGACAGACTTCACACACACCTCTCTAGAAAAACTCACAAGAAGATGGTGCACAGAGAAATCAAAGCATGTAGAGAAGTATGCATACAACTTCAAGCATTAAAAGAAAACAGAATCAAAGCTTCATTGCTTGAACAGGGAACACAAAATGAACTCACAGGATGAATACAAGAGTGTGGCGGCTAGCACATGAGTTCTACAATGGCTGCTCAAAGTGTTGATGTGACCTAGCCAGCCTCCACTATTTATAGGCACTATTTAGCCTTGTGAATAGACTACTTTACCCCTAGGGTTTACACTGGTTTTGTCTCATCAGAACAAGAGGGTACAACTGGTAGTCTACTTTATTTGGAGGCTTCTTTTGTCAGCTTCGCAGAGGGGACAGCACCAGCTTTTGTAGAGCAGACGCTGTCAGCCTTTGCAGTTTTGGACCCTTCTGAAGACCCCCTTTGCACGCGAGGGGTGCGGTAGCTTCAGTGAGAAGCCTTGAGCCTAACGGCCTTTGCTTCACCAAAGTCAGCCTTCGATACAGATATGGTTTTGAGCCGAAACCGTTAAAGCCCTTGGGCCTTCGCACCAACACCTTCGGAGTGGACCACCATGGCTTCGTAGCTTCTCCCAGCTCGAACTCCATCAGAACATGTACCGAAGCCATGCAAGGCCAAAGTACCTCAAGTCAGCCTCACTCCGGAGCCAGCTTCGCTCCAGAGCTAGCTTCGCTCCGAAGCTAGCTTCACTCTGAAGCCCCACCTTCGGAGTACCACCCTTCGAAGTCCCTCCTTCGTCTAAGGCCTCCGCATGAAGCATTCCATGAGCACTTCGTCGCAGTGTCTCTCCCCGAGCACACTCCTCGACGATCCTCACCCGGACCATGCCTTCGATGCACCTCGACTTCTGAGACCTTCGTCAGGTAAACCTTCGAGTGTCTCCCTCCGGAGCACACTTCGAACACCTTGCCTCATTGTTGAGGACTTAGTCCACCATACTTCGAAGTCACTCCATTCGGAGTACCCTTCGAAGTGCCTCGCCTTCGAGGACTTCGTCTCGGAGTACCTTCACCCAGAGCCAGGCTCTGCACTTATTGTCTTCTCCTGGCGCACCTCGACCCGAGGTCCGACCTCGACCCCTTCGTAGCCTTCGTGAAGGAGCTCCCTGCTCCCCTGGCATCAAGCCTCCCGCTTGACCCAAGTTCACCTGCTGCGAACCGTCCGTCGCCTCCGAAGTCACCTGCGTACCACAGACAAACAGACAAGTGTATCCAGTACCCTGGAGACCACTCCAGGTAAGAAACCTCCGATACACACTCCGGTGTACCGCCCAAAGTACAGAGACCTTCGGTACGGCCCAGTCATCATGTACTGTTTGACCCCTCCGACAGGCACACTCCGCTGCAACAGCTGCAGCAACCAGACCCACCGAATCCTTCGGTGAAACAACCTCTGAACCCCTTCGGAGGGACCCCTTCGAATCAGAGGGTAAATCTATCAATCACTCATCACAGACTCTGAAACCAACCCTTGGTTTCTCAAAAGGTTAAACCAAAATCATTTCAAATAGGAGACTTGGTGTGGAAAATGATTTTACCCTTAGGCACGAAGAATCCCA
>JAAALK010000455.1:0-21397 GCA_019279435.1 Zizania palustris | reverse complement strand
CGGCGGTAGTATCCGGCCAATCCGAGAAAACTCCGGATCTCGGTCACGGTTGTGGGCTGCAGCTAGTTGGTTACTGCTTCCACGGTGGTTGGGTCCACTGCTATTCCTCCGGCAGATATAACATGGCCGAGGAACTTCACCTCTGACGACCAAAATTCGCATTTGCTGTATTTGGCGTACAACTGCTGCTCCCTTAGCTTTCCGAGGGTCAGACGGAGGTGAGTCTCGTGTTCCTCCTTGGTCCTGGAGTAAACGAGGATATCGTCGATGAATACCACGATGAACTTGTCCAAGAACTCCATGAATACATTGTTCATCATGTTCATGAAAAAGGCCGGGGCATTCGTGAGTCCGAACGACATCACGGTGTACTCGTAGAGTCCATAGAGGGAGGTGAAGGCAGTCTTGGGTATGTCTTCTTCCCTAATCCTCAACTGGTGATAACCTGACCTGAGGTCAATCTTGGAAAACACCGAGGATCCTTTCAGCTGATCGAACAGATCGTCGATCCGAGGCAATGGGTACTTGTTCTTGATGGTTACGTCGTTCAAGGCTCTATAGTCCACGCACATCCTCTTGGTCTTGTCCTTCTTCATGGCAAATATAACCGGTGCACCCCAGGGTGAGGTACTCGGTCGGATGTAACCTTTCTGCTCTAGGTCTTTGATGTTGCTCTTGACTTCGGCTAATTCATTGGCGGCCATTCAGTACGGGCGCTTGGAGATTGGAGTGGTCCCGGGGACAAGTTCGATTCTGAATTCGATGTCCCGCTTGGGAGGCATTCCGGGTAGGTCTTCAGGGAAGACATCCGCAAACTCCTTGACTATAGGCACCTCTTCAAGAGCTATCGAGCGAAGGGATGCTACGAGTGGTTTGCGACTGGTCATCCGAAAGGTGACGGCTGCGCCTTTAGGGTTGGTCACCGTGACGGACTTGTTGGCACAGTCGATCACTCCCTTGTGCTTCATCAACCAATCCATCCCTAGGATGAGGTCAAGCCCGGTGCACTGGATGAGGACTGGTTCGGCCCGAAACCGTATTCCTTGGATGTCAATTTGAACCTTAGGGCTGTATAAGCGGGTTGAGGTCCTATTGCCGGGGGTGGCAATCACCATGGGAATGGGTAGAGGGAGCACGTCCAGTTCGTTTGTTTTCACAAAATTTTCCGAGATGAAGGAGTGGGTTGCTCCAGAGTCAAATAATATGACGGCCGGTACGGAATTCACAGTAAACGTACCGAGCACGACTTCAGGAGCCTCCTGAGCTTCCTTCGCACTGATGTGATTGACGCTGGCACGAACCGCCTGGTTGGGTGCCGCGCCTTGGGCTTGCTTGGGGTGGGGACACTGGTGTGCATAGTGCCCTTCCTTGCGGCAGTTGAAGCAGACGACCGGCCTTCCTTGGCGATCCTTCAAGATCGGGGCCTTGGCGGCTGGTGTCGGCTGAGCGGCCGGAGCTGGTGGAGCGGGGCGAGGATGCCCGGCGTTGGATCCACCGGCGGCGTGAGGCAGCCTGTAGGCGGGCCGAGGATGGTAGGCAGGCGCTGGTGGCGGAGGGACGAAGCGGGGCCTCTGAGAGTTCGCCTGCTGATGCTTGAAGGCGATCATTTTCCTCTTCTTGAGGTCCAGCCTGTTCTGCTCAGTCTCTTGGATGAGCGCTTTGTTGACCAGCCGTTGGAAGTCGGTGAAGTCGGCGGCGACGAGCTGGATGGACAGCTCATCCTTAAGTCCCCTGAGGAACTTGGCTTGGCGGAGGGCGTCGGTGCGCACTTCCTCCGGCGCGTAGCGGGCGAGGCGGTTGAACTCATGGAGGTACTCCATGACGGTCCTGTTGCCTTGCTGCAGGTCGCGGAACTCCTGCTGTTTTACCGCGATGACACCGGCGGGGACGTGGGCGGCGCGAAAAGCGATGGTGAACTCCGCCCAAGTCACCATGTGGCCCTCAGGCTGGGACTCACGGTAGTTGTCCCACCATTCAGCGGCGGGACCCTGGAGCTGGTGAGTGGCGAAGGCCACCCGCTCCCGGTCGGTGCAGGGGAGGAGGTCGAGCTTCTTTCCGATGGTGCGAAGCCAATCTCCGGCCTCCATCGGGTTTGTGGTGCTCGAGAAGATGGGCGGGCGCACGCGCAGAAACTCGGAGAGTTGCGGAGCGGGCGCGGGTGCTGGTGCGCGAGGGGCGGGTTCCCCGTTCTGCAGACGGTCCAACTGAGCCTGTTGGCTCTGCATTTGGGTGAGGAGGGCGGTGATCAGGTGGTTCTGATTCGCCATCATCTCTGCCAAGGTGGGGTGGTTGGCGGAAGGCGACCCAGAGTGACGCGGGCCCGTTGCACCCCAGTTGGGTACAACGCCCTCGGGCGCATCACGGCTTCCTCCTGCTCCATTGTTAGAACCGGTGTTCTGGTGGTCCGCCATTTTCTGAAGATACATAGTGATAAAGCGAAAGATGATGAAACAATAACACAATCAAAAATATCATATAAGATTCAAGCACATAAATATATAGAGTGGCATAAATAGTTCATTACATCCAAGATCTTATTCCATCTACAACTCAACTTGTTGCAGACGGCACCACATACAAAATTATGATTTTTATTTAAAGAGCGACTCCTAACGCCTACTCGCCACCGGAGGCGGTCTCCGTGCTCTCGGAACCATGAGTGCGCGGCTCCAGAGAGATGGTGGGCTCGAGAAAATTCTCGATGATGGAGTCGGAGACGAGGCCGGGGCGTGGTGTAGGGGCGCTGGTGGAGGGCCTGGCGGGGGAGGGTCGTGGCGGGATCCTCTTGGGGTGAGGGAGGGGCTCACGGATGGGCTTCTTCTTCCTTGGAAGAAGAGGAACCATCTCCGCTATATCCTTCTGCAGCTGCATAATCTTGCGCTGCAACTCGCCATTCTGCTGGATCAAGTTCTTCGTTTCTTCACGAAGGAACTCAACCGCCTCATGGTGCTCGTCGGCATCGAGCACCGCCTCGGTGTGGAGATCATCCATGGCCTGTAGAAGACGCGACTGTCGGGCCATGACCAGATCACGCACGGAATGAACTCCGAGGTAGATGCTACGGTGGGCTCCGGGAGTACGCTTCGGCACGAGCCGGAAGGACGAGTTCTGAAGACGATCGTCGTAGATCATCCTCAGCTCCATGAGGGCCTGGAGGGCGACTCGTTGGCACGCGACGTCGAAAGTCGGGCCTCCAAGTGCTGTGGTGTAGGGCGGCAGGTGTTCTCCGGAGCCGTGGACGGTGAGGGAGACGTCGCAAGGCCCGGCGAACTTGTCGGGATACACTCCTTGGAATTCGGGCTCGAAGAGGAACCTGAGGAAAGTGAGCATCATGCGGAGCTCCCGGACGAAGCCCTCGTAGTGGCGGCAGTAACTGTGGACTTGGTAGACCGGCATCTACAAAACAGCAAGTTGAATAAAAGTGAGGAGAGGAACAAAGTTTATGAAGTAGATTTTTGAGAAATAATTTCCTGTGGCTAGTGGCTAGGCGGGTCTGTTTGGCTTCCTACAGTCGAGTCGGCTCTGATACCATCTTGTAGCGCCCCGATTCAACAAATCGAGACATTATTGGATTTCATAAGAAAAAACAATAATACAAGAGGTTCATCATGCGACAATCGTACATACGACAGTGTTCATGGTACGCAGACCATATTTATTACATCATCGTTTTAATAAAAACAGTAAAGTAAAACAATTAGAAAACGGCATGACGAACATCTTCTTCAGGATTTTTCTTCCCGACTGGGTCGCTACTCCAGACCGTCTTCGTAGTAAGCATCCTCTGTGGGGTCCAACGGGTATGAGTACAAAAAGTACTAAACAAGCCACCGCAAATGCAAATAATAATGCAGGATAATAAACAAGGAAGGATAATGGCTAACATTGCGGAAAAGTGCAGTTGCAGTTATTGCATTTAGTGTAATCATATTTTAATCATGCGGAAAGTAAACATGAACATCATCAACATCAACTAACTCGAGGGGTACAGTCAGCCCCACCTCGCTCAACGGTCCTTACATGCCAATCCATCATGCACATACATATTCAAAGTAAACTAACTGGGGGATGTCACGCAACCCGCCCTTGACCGTGGGCTCGGCTTTTCGAAAAGATTTAAGACTCTGATCAGAGATGTACTACTGTACCCACAAGGCACGCACTCATCCCAAACGAGATGACCCATTTCACGGGAACTCGTGCCAAAACCTCAATATGAGATGTTCCAAGCGATAACCACCCGCTTTAGGTTTCGCCGGCGCGCCGGGCCGCATCCCGGCTAACGTCGCACCCCCTTTTGCGCCACATTGGTACAAGTCACCCGCAGGTGCAACTTGACCCATCTCCAAATGGTGGCCTCGGTTTGGAACAACCCATACCTTAGTTAGGACTTACCTACTAGACTTGTGGTTAGTACGTAAGTGTATTGCAACGGATCCCTCAGACCGGTCCTTATAGTGCCCCGGGTGCTACCGACCAATGCCCTAGCTTGCACCCGGAACCCACCATGCATACACTCACAACCATAACTCATCACCAACAGAATTTCCAAGGATAAGAAGTAACGGGGATCATATAATAGAACCATTTTGCTACGACTCATTTTTATCCTATAGCGTTCGTGTCAATACATTGGACACTAGCTAATATCATTGATCATATGGTGACAAGGAGGTTAGGCGAGATAGCATGGCTTGGGTTGCACATCAAGGTCGGGGGATCCTAAATAAATATAATGTAAGGGTTCATTTGACTAATGCATATATAACCTATATGTTTTAGCGATAGTTTAATCAAACATGGGTTCAATATGCTCAAAAGATTGGTTTGGTGACTTGCCTTGTTCAGCGAAAGGCGAGGGAGGGACTTCCGGGAAGTATTCCGGCTCCTCGGCGACGTCGTAGTCTTTTTAATATAATAAAGTAAAATAAAAAGAACACATTCAATCAAACCATATAACATTACATTATAAGCACATAAGTTACAGTTGGTTTGATTTAAAAATGAAATAATTTCAATTGTTAAGGTTCTGAAATTTATTTCATAATTAATTTTAAAAGGGATTAGAATGAAGGATTGTCCTTTTTAGAAAACAAGTGTCTAAATGTGAATAGTCTTATATTAAGTTCCTTAATGATTTATAAAATGAAAAGTTCATGTCATTTTGAGGGTTTTCAGTACATGGACAGAAAAGAATTAATATAAATTTTTCTGAAGTTTAAATGTTTGAATTCATATTTTAATCATAGGGGCATTTGAATACTTATTTAAATAAACATGAAAAATCAAAGTAAGCCTACTGTTTTTATTGTATAAACATGTAGAGAATAATATTATGAATTTTCTGAAATTGGAATGGTAATTTTTAGAGTTCAAATGCGCCATATATGAATTTTACAAGTTTTAAACCTCTTCTGGAATTTATTTTAAATTTTAAACCCTCTCGGGTCCACGGTGAGCACGGCTCACGGTGAACCCGCACACTGTGCGCGTGCGCCGGGTCGATCTGGACCATCGGATCCAGATCGGACGCGCGAGGGCGAGGCGGGACGCGTAAGTTACGATGGACGGTCAGGATTAAAACGTTTGAACCGGTACGCGATGGACGGCTCAGATGCGATGCGGGGTTTTAAAGCTAACGGACGCACGAGATTAAAACGTACCCCTTCGCCGAGATCTAACGGATCAGATTAAACCGCACGCGGGGATTAATCGTCACCGTCGGATCCAGATCGCACGGTCGTGCGTGAATCCGACACGGCACGGGTACTCGACCCGTGCCGGTCGTCTTCTCCGACGACGGCGAGCGGGCCAGCGGCCACGGCGAGCGACGACGATCGAGTCTAAGGCCTAAAATGGAACGAGGGTGGCATGGGGATCATGGGGGTACCTCGGCGATGAGAAAAGGTCGACGGGGTGAGGCCGGCGACGAACGGAGGCGGTGGAGGCGTTCGGGTCCTTGGCGGCGACGGCGATCCGGCGAGGTTCGTCGTCGACGGAGTGGTGGCTGGCGTTGGGGAGGTCCTTGCGGTTGCAGCGGTGCGGTCGGCGAGGGCGGAGGGGGACTCCGGCGACGGCGATCGACGGCTGGAGGTCGGGCGGCGGTGTTGCGCTAAAGACCGAATGGGGGCGCTCTGTTTGGTCTGAGCTCAATTGGACGCGTGAACCGAGCGCGGCGGGGGTGAGGGGTTTATATAGGATCGTCAGCGAGGGATAACGGGCGACGAATACAAGGAAAGGGGAGGGGAGGTCTTCAATGGCGCCGGTGAGCCTCGGCCATGCACGCGAGAGCTGATCTCGTGGTTTAATGGCGAGGGTTAACGGGGGGAAACGATCGGGGGAACGCGGGGAATTCAATGCCGTCGAGTAATTAGGGTGAGGGAGCCGGCGAGAGCGAATCCGAGGAGGGTTAGGGTTTCGGCCGGCGAGCGGGGGGGGGGGAATCCGGGGGCGGATCTCGCGGGGACAAAGGTCCTGACAAGCGGGGGCCACTCGTCAGTGGGCGCGAGAGGGCGAGGGTGGCGACTGACGGGTGGGGCCGAGGTGTCGGGTTCGCGCGCGAGGGGAGGAATTCGGCGCCGACAGGTAGGGCCGGGTTGTCAGTCTAAGGTGCGCGATAGAACGGGCTGGGCTGGCCGGGAGAGGGAGAATGGAGGGAGGGGAGCCCATTACTGTTTTAGTACATTTCTGAATAAAAATAATTCCAGGAATTAGATTAAAATATTAGGGCTACTTCCAAGGTTGATAAAAATTTATAAAAATCCTCAAAAATATTTCTTGGCTTTGGGAGTTTATACAAAAATGTAACACCCCAGAAATTAAAAAAAAAGAAAATATTATTTAAATCATTTTTGGATTTATTATTAAAGGAGAAATCACAAAAGAGCCTAAATAAAACCAAACAGGGAGAAATACTCCAGATCTGGACTTGAAAATTTTATGAGATAAACTAGAGATCAAGATGTAATTTTAGGAATTTTTACAAATTTTTATCAACAGTGATTCAGCCCTTAATCAAATATTTGATTTTCTGGAATTAAATTTAATCAGAAAACAATTTTTAATCTTATTGGGCCGAAACCCTGAAACTCCCTCCTAAAGCCTTTTAGGCCCAGCCCATCACTGCTCTCTCTCTGGCGAGTGGGTCCCTCCTGTCGGCGCCGCTCCCCTCTCCCTCTCCCGCTCGCACCCCGCCTCGGCCCCACCAGTCAGCCTCTGTGCGCTCGCGTTCGCCCACTGACAGCCGTGGCCCGCCTGTCGGCCCTTCCTTTTCTGGTTCGGTCGCTGACAGGTGGGGGCCACCTGTCAGGACCTTCGTCTCCGATGGAAGGGGATCGCTCCCCTTTCCTTCCCCGGCGATCCCCTTCTGTTTCCTCGCCGCCGGCCACCGGATCGCCTCGGATCACCCTCCGATCACCTTCCCTGGTCGCCACCGCTCCCCTTCCATCTACGGCCGACGCGTTTTCGCGCTTATAGAAAGCTTCCCGAAGCTTTTGGTAACCCTCGCCGGAGCTCGCGGAACCCCTCGGTTCCTTGCCATAGGGAGGCCGACGACCCCCCTATTTAAACCACCAGCGACCACCGCCCTCAGCCACACCATAGCAGCCCGAGCCGAGTGAGAACAGAGCGCCCAATTCCCGTTTTTCGGGTTTCCCCTCTGCTCCGCCTCCGGCCGCCGCTCGCCGTCGATCCCGACCTCCACCGCCCTAGCCGTCGCCACCGTTGTGATCACCAGAGCCCACCTGCCCTCGGCCACCCCTGTAACAGCCCCAAAATTAAAAGGGAATAAAATAAAGGAAAAATAATATTAAATGAATTTCTGAATATTATTATTTAAGAAAATACTAAAAGAGCCTTATTAAAGCCAAACAGAGTCAAATATTCAAAATTTGGACTTGAAAATTTTATGGGAGAAACTAGAGGCCAAGAAATATTTTTGAGAATTTTTACAATATTTTAGCAACAGTGCTTCAAGCCTTAAACAAATAATTAAATTTCTGGAATTATTTTAAACAGAAAAACAATTTTAAATATTAGTGGGCCGCAACCCTATTTTCCCTCCTTAAAGCCTTTCCGGCCCAGCCCATTCTGGCCGCGCCCACCGACAGGCGGGGCCCACCTGTCGGCGCGCCCTCCCTCGCTCCCCGCCCGCTCGCGCCTGACCGGTCCCACCTGGCAGCCACCGCGCACCTCCTCTCTCCCGCTGCCACACAGGCCCCGCATGTCAGCTTTACTCTCACCCGCGCCTGCCCCCTGACAGGTGGCCCCCACCTGTCAGGATCATCTTCTTCCTCGGAAGGGGATCTCTCCCCTTCCATACCGACGGCCCCCTTCCGATTTCAGCCACCGGCCGCCCGAATCCACGAAATCAAGCACGGATCCCGACCCTCCCCATCTCCGGTGATCCATTTCCCCCAAAAGCCGATGCAATTTCGCTCAATTGGAAGCCAATCCGAGCTTATGGAAGCTCGCCGGCGGAAATAGAAATCTCCCCTCGGTTTCCCCTGTGTTGCCTTCCATTCATAGCAACGGCGACCCCTATTTAACCCCCCAGCCCACCGCATCCCTCCCACACATCAACCACTCGAGTCCTCCCCCTCCCGAGCCATCGCCTTCATTTTTCGGGTTGTGCCTCTGTTCGCACTCCGGCGAGCCCTCGTCGGCGCTCTGAGTCGTCGCCTCCCTCGCCGTCGCCGCTGACAGGACCCCCAACGCCTCCTCTACCCCGTCCTGACCCCCGTTAGGCTGGATCACCACCGGAGGACCACCTTCGCCATCGACCCGAACCTTCATCACCGCCACCACTCAACGCCGGCCCCAATCCGTCCCCCGCCAGCCTCGTTTCAGGTACCCTTGTGTTCCCCCTCCCATCCCCTTTCCATTTTTTCCTTTGGTTAGGGCCTTAGGCCTCGCCGTCGCCGGGAATTCCTCGCCGGAGTTCTACCGGAGTCGGGGAAGACGGGTACGTACCCCCTTCCCGTGCGTGCCGTGCCGGACGGCGCCTCTGCCGTTCGATCTGGACTGAACGGCCGAGATTAAATCGCACAGGGATTAGATCTCAGCCGCCCGATCGAACGAAGGGGTATCAGTGGATCCTGGCCGTCGGATCTCACTTAAATCCCCGCGCGCACTCTGGCCGTTGGATCCTGATCCAACCGTTGCCACGTGCCCGGCTCACGCGCGCAGTCACTGGTCCACCGTGGGCCTGGCTCACCGTGGACCAGGGACTAATTTCTGTACAAAATAAAATTCAGAAAATAGTTTAAACTTTAAAAATTCATATCTTGCTCAATTTAACTCCAAAATTCACCATTTTGATTCTGGAAAATTTGTATTTTCATTCTCTACACTTTTATGCAATAAAAACAATATGTTTATTTGGCACACAATAATCTTATTAAATAATAAAGAGAATCCCCTTTAGGAATTAATTAATATTTCAATAAAATAATTCAGAAGATATAATGGCTCTACTTCACTGTGGTTAATACAATAAAATTGGAATAACCCTTTTGTCCATGACATTTTACTAAATTACATTTCTAAGTCCCCTTTAGGACTTAAATCATATTACATTTAAATAATCCAGAAAAATCCTTAAAAATATATATATTAATTTCTGGGGACACAATGACTCCCTTACACTGTTTATAAGCCAATAAAAATATAATAAGTCATTTTGCCCATTTTAGATTCTTAAATAAACATTTCCAAGACCCTTTAAAATAAATGATTAATTCATATAATAGACATACAACACTTTGCAAAAATATCATGAAAATGACATAATAAATTCAAAGGACTTAATGACTTGATTCCACTGTTTCAATGCAATAAGAATAACATGTTCACTTAGCCCACTTTAATCTATTAATTAATATTGCAAAAGCCCTTGTATGATAATAAAGTAAGTCATATGAAAGAAGTTAAACACTTGATAAAAATGTCATGACAACTTGTATAATAACTTTAGAGAACCTAACAACTTGAGTTTAGTATTTTTAATACAATAAAAATAGAATATTCATTTTTACCCACTTTGTTCCATTAAATCATATTACAAAGGCCCTTTGAGGACATGTAATTAATGCATTTAAAAATAAGTCAACCCTTTATGGAAATATCCTAAAAATTTATATAACAACCTCAGGTAACCTAATAACTTAAGTCCAGTATTTTTACTACAATAATAAGGTTATTCAATACCTTTTTACTACAACTTTAAAAAGGGGAAAAATAAGACCCCCTTAGGAAAAATAATTACATCAAGTTATAAAATTAATGAATCTCATTAAAAATTAATCTTAAATGTTTAAGTAACAAATCCCTAAAAGTTAAGACTCTATCTACTGTGCTTTATCCAACATAAACATGTATGTTAGTATGATTGATTGTTTTGGATTGTTTATTGAATGCTTTATTTACTTTTCCGTATCGAGAAGACTACGACGTCGTCGAAGATCCGGAGTTCTAACCCGAGGTTGCACCTTCACCCTTTGCGGATCAAGGCAAGTCATCGACCCTTCTGTGGAAACAGTTGATCATATTTGAGCCCATGTTTTAATAAACTATCGCTATAACTCATAGGTTAATATTGCATTAGTCAAATATCAAGCCTTACACTTATAATTACTAGATCCCCGTCCTTGTGTGCAAACCCAAGCCATGCTTATTGAGCCTTAACTCCTTGTCACTCTTCAAATATTATATTAGCTAGTGCCCAATGTACCGGCACAACTGCTATAGGATAAAAATAATGAGTCGTAGATAGATGGATTCTGGTATATGAAATACCCCGTTATTCTTGTCTCTGGACTCTGTTGGAGTTGGGTATGTTATAAGTATGGTGGGTTCCGGGTGCAAGCTCGGAAACTGGTTGGTCGCACCCGGGGCACTATAAGGACCGGTCTGCGGGATCTGTTGCAAAGCACTTCCGTACCAACCACAAGTCTAATGGGTAAGTCCTAACTGGAAGTGTGGAACACTCCGTCTCTCGGCACCATAGAGGAGGGGGCAAGGGGCTAGCCTGCGGGCGACTTGTACCAAAGGAGGCTCAAGGGGGGGTATGGTGGGGCACCGACGCGTCGGGACACCATATGAAACCTATAAGAGGGTGCTGTTGAGTCGGAGAGGACCATATGGAAGGTTTTGGCACGAGTTCCCGTGAAATGGGTCATCTCGTTACACTTCGGTGTAGGTGATGAGTGCGTGCCTTGTGGGTACAGTGGTACATCTCTGATCAGAGTAAAATCAATCTTTTCGAAAAGCCGAGCCCACGGTCAAGGGCGGGTTGTAACACCTCAATTTTTCAAAACAATAAAAATATTATTAAATTCAATTTCTTGGAATTATTAATTCTGAAAATAACTTAAATACCTCTTCATACCCTTTTGAACTACAACATAGAGTAGATGACCAAATTAGGAGGTGAAACTTTTTGTATATGATCCTAAGGCCAAAAGATAATTTTGAGAATTTTTATAAATTTTTACCAGCCTTGGAAGTAGCCCTAATCTTTTAATCTATTTTCTGGAATTATTTTTTATTCAGAAACACGTTAGAACAGTATTGGGCTCCTCCCCCTCCCTTCTCTCTCTCCCGGCCGGCCCAGCCCGTTACCGCGCTCCCCTCTGGCTGACAACCCGACCCCACCTGTCGGCGCCGAATCCCTCCCTCGCGCGCGAACCCGACACCCCGGCCCCACCCGTCAGTCGCCACCCTCACCCGCTCGCGCCCGCTGGCCAGTGGCCCCCGCCTGTCAGACCCGTCGTCTACCTCCCGCCGTCGCCCCCAAATTCCGCCGGCCGACGACTCCGCCTCGGATCCGCCTCGCTGGCCCCTCCCGTATTAAATTGGCGCCATTAACAGCCCCCCCCGCGCTCAGCCGACCGTTTCCCCGCTTTAACCCTCGCGTTTACGCCACGGGATCGCCGCTCCGCGTGCATGGCCGAGCCATCGCCGGCGAGTAAAGGCCCTCGGCCGGTTTCCTTGCATGCGAGCCCTCCCCGGCGTCCTATTTAAGCCCCCAGCCTGAGCCGCGTCCGACCCCCACGCTTAATCGCCTCGAGACCGAACAAGCGCACTCGCAGTTCACTTTTTAGCGCACACCCTCTGATTCACCTCCGGCCACCGCTCGCCGTCGCACCGGACCACCTCCGCCCGTGCCTCCGCCACCAACGCGACCGCGAGAACGACCCCGACCTCGGCCACCCCTCCGCCGACGTCGAACCCCGCCGGAACACCATCGCCGACGAGGAACCCGAACCACTCCGCCGTCTACCCTCGTCGCCGGCCTCGCTCCGTCGACCCCTCGCCTCGCCTAAGGTACCGTCGTGACCGCCTTGGCCTCCTCTTTCCGTTTTCGCATAGAGCTAGGGCCTAGCCCCCTCGTAGGCGCCATCGCCACCGCACCCGAGCCCCGCCGTCGCCGGAGACGAAGGGGGGTATAGCCCCCTTAGCGCGTGTCGTGCCGGATTCAATCCTGGCCGCACGATCGCAATCGGACGACGCGCGTGAGCCCACGTACGCGATCTAATCCGCACCGTCGGATCTGGTCAAAGCGGTATGTTTTAATCTCGCGCGTTGGTTTTCATTTAAACCCGCTGGGCGATCTCGTGCGTCCACGTGGTACCCCTTCGCACGTTTTAATCCTGGCCGTCCGTTATCACTTAACCCTCCCGCCTCGCTCTCGCGCGTTGGATCTGGATCCAACGGTCCAGATCGACCCGGTGCACGCGCACAGTGCGCGGGTTCACCGTGGGCCTGGCTCACCGTGGACCCGAGAGGTTTAAAATTTGAAAATAAAATTCCAGAAATGCTTTTAAACTTGTAAAATTCATATCTAATGCATTTGGACTCTAAAAATTGCCATTTCAATTTTAGAAAATTCATAAAATTATTCTCTACATATTTATGCAATAAAAACAGTAGGTTTATTTGGGCATTTTCATGTTTATTTAAATAAGTATTCAAATGCCCTTAGGATTTAAATGTGAATTTCAATATTTAAATCCCAGAAAAATTGTATAATTGTCCTTTACTGTTAAAACACTAAAACCACTAGGTTTCCTATAAATCAATTGAACTAAATTGGTTAGAAAACCCAATGTAGGGTTATGCCCACTTAAATACTCTTTTATGAAAAACAATGATTTATTTAGATTCACTTTAAATTAATGGAGGAATAAATTTCAGAACTTTAATATCTGAATTTATTTTATTTTTAATCCAACCAACCTTAACTTATATGCTTGCAATGTAATGTTATATGGTTTGATTGAATGTGGTACTCTTTTTATTTGACTTTATATTAAAAAGACTACGACGTCGCCGAGGAGCCGGAGTACTTCCCGGAAGTTCCTCCCTCCCCATTCGCTGAACAAGGCAAGTCACCAAACAATTCTTTTGAGCATATTGAACCCATGTCTGAATTGATTATCGCTATAACACATAGGTTATATATGCATTAGTCAAATGAGCCCTTACATTATATTTATTTAGGATCCCCCGACCTTGATGTGCAACCCAAGCCATGCTATCTCGCCTAACCTCCTTGTCACCATATGATTAATGATATTAGCTAGTGTCCAAAGTATTGACACGGCCGCTATAGGATAAAATGAGTCGTAGCAAAATGGTTCTATTATATGATCCCCGTTGCTTCTTATCCTTGGAAATTCCGTTGGTGATGAGTCATGGTTGTGAGTGTATGCATGGTGGGTTCCGGGTGCAAGCTAGGGCATTGGTCAGTCGCACCCGGGGCACTATAAGGACCGGTCTGAGGGATCCGTTGCAATACACTTCCGTACTAACCACAAGTCTAGTGGGTAAGTCCTAACTAAGGTATGGGTTGTTCCAAACCGAGGCCACCACTTGGAGATGGGTCAAGTTGCACCTGCGGGTGACTTGTACCAATGTGGCGCAAAAGGGGGTGCGACGTTAGCCAGGATACGGCCCGGCGCGCCGGCGAAACCTAGAGCGGGTGGTTATCGCTTGGAACATCTCATATTGAGGTTTTGGCACGAGTTCCCGTGAAATGGGTCATCTCGTTGGGATGAGTGCGTGCCTTGTGGGTACAGTAGTACATCTCTGATCAGAGTCTAAAATCTTTTCGAAAAGCCGAGCCCACGGTCAAGGGCGGGTTGCGTGACATCCCCCAGTTAGTTACTTGAATATGGATGTGCATGTTGTTTGTCATGTAAGGACCGTTGTGCGAGGAGGTAAAACGTACTCCTCGAGTTAGTTGATGTTGATGATGCTCATGTTTACTTTCCGCATGATTAAAATATGATTACACTAAATGCCATAACTGTAACTGCTTTATTCCGCATTGTTAGCCTTTATCCTTCCTTGTTTATTTCCTTGCATTATTATTTGCATTTGCGGTGGCTTGTTGAGTACTTTTGTACTCATACCCGTTGGACCCCACAGAGGATACTTACTATGAAGACGGTCTGGAGTAGCGACCCAGTCGAGAAGAAAGATCCTGAAGAAGGAGTTCGTCATGCCGTTTTCCTAGAATATTTTATTTGCTGCTTTTACTAAAGACAATGATGTAATAATTATGGTCTGCGTGCCATGAATACTGTATGATGTACGTATGTCGCATGATGAACCTCTTGGATTATTGTTTTTCTTATGAAATTCAATAATGTCTCGGATTGGCCGGATACTATCGCCGGTTCATCGAGAATTTTTCCAAGATCGCCAAGCCGATGACCAGACTTCTGCAAAAAGAGGTGAAGTTTGATTGGACCCCCGACTGCGAAGAGAGCTTCCAGACTCTCAAGAAGAAGCTCGTGTCAGCCCCTATTCTGACTCTGCCAGACATCCGGAAAGACTTCCACGTCTACTGCGATGCCTCTCGTCAAGGATTGGGATGCGTCTTAATGCAAGAAGGGAAGGTGGTATCCTACGCCTCCCGGCAGTTGAGACCGCATGAGCTGAACTACCCAACTCACGACCTGGAACTAGCAGCCGTGGTTCATGCCTTGAAGATATGGAGACATTACCTTGTGGGGAATCGGTGTGAGGTCTTCACCGACCACAAGAGCCTCAAGTACATATTCACCCAACCAGATCTGAACCTCAGGCAAAGGAGATGGTTGGAACTGATCAAGGATTACGACTTGGGCATCCATTATCATCCGGGCAAAGCGAACGTGGTGGCAGACGCCCTCAGTCGAAAAGGGTACTGCAACGCCATCATGGTTCAGGACCAAGCTCCTTTACTGTATAAGGAGATGGAAAGGTTAAACTTGGGAATCACCACCCGAGAGTACCTCGCTGCCTTGGAATCTCGGCCTGTCTTAATAGACCAGATCCGAGAGAAGCAGAAGGAAGACTCGGACATCCTGGAGATCCAGCAAAACATGAGGAAAGGTAAAGCCCCCGGATTCTCCGAGGACGAACATGGTACCGTTTGGTTCGGAAACCGAGTATGCGTACCCAACCTACCTGAGTTGAAGACTCTCATCCTTCAAGAAGCCCACGATACTCTATACTCCATTCATCCCGGGAGTACAAAGATGTACCAAGACCTGAAGGAAAAATATTGGTGGGTCAGTATGAAGAGAGAGATAGCTGAGTATGTGGCCAAGTGCGACACATGCCGGCGAGTCAAGGCAGAGCATCAGAGACCTGCCGGACTTCTTCAACCTCTCAAAGTCCCTGAATGGAAGTGGGAAGAGATAGGAATGGACTTCATCACGGGACTGCCCAGGACCCAAGCTGGTCATGATTCTATCTGGGTGATCGTCGATCGACTCACCAAGGTAGCTCACTTCGTTCCGGTCAAGACAACTTACACCGTCGCCAAGTTGGCTGAGTTGTATATGACCCGGATCGTGTGCCTCCACGGAGTTCCCAAGAAGATTGTATCTGACCGCGGGAGTCAGTTTACCTCCAAGTTTTGGAAGAACCTTCAAGAGGAACTCGGCACCCGGCTGAACTTTAGCACCGCCTATCATCCACAGACCGACGGTCAGACCGAAAGGGTCAACCAGATATTGGAGGATATGCTTAGAGCTTGTGCTCTAGACTTTGGCGGAATGTGGGACAAGAACTTACCTTATGCAGAGTTCTCCTACAACAACAGCTATCAAGCCAGCCTGCAAATGTCCCCGTTCGAAGCACTCTATGGGCGTAAGTGCAGAACGCCGTTGCTCTGGGATCAAACCGGAGAGTCACAACTGTTTGGGACAGATTTATTGAGAGAAGCCGAAGAGAAAGTTAAGATCATAAGAGACCGCTTGAAGGCCGCCCAATCTAGGCAAAAGAGCTACGCCGATAACCGTCGAAGAGATCTAGCCTTTGAGGAGGGCGATTACGTCTACCTCCGAGTCACTCCCCTCCGTGGCACTCAAAGGTTCAACATGAAAGGCAAACTAGCACCCCGCTACGTCGGACCTTTCCAGATCCTCCGTCGACAAGGAGAAGTGGCATACCAACTTGAACTGCCCCCATCCTTGGCAGGCGTTCATGATGTGTTCCATGTCTCGCAGCTGAAGAAGTGTCTCCGTGTGCCCACCGAGCAAGCCGACCTTCAGCAGCTTAATGTCCAAGAAGACTTGACCTACATAGAGAGGCCCGTCAAGATCTTGGAAACCAAGGAAAGAGTAACCAGAAGTCGCGTCGTCCGCTTCTGCAAAGTCCAATGGAACAACCATCCCGCAGAAGAAGCCACTTGGGAAAAAGAAGACGAGCTGAAAGCCCAATACCCGAGCTATTCGAGTAGCGTTCCAATCTCGAGGACGAGATTCTTGTAAGGGGGATAGGTTTGTAACACCTCAATTTTTCAAAACAATAAAAATATTATTAAATTCAATTTCTTGGAATTATTAATTCTGAAAATAACTTAAATACCTCTTCATACCCTTTTGAACTACAACATAGAGTAGATGACCAAATTAGGAGGTGAAACTTTTTGTATATGATCCTAAGGCCAAAAGATAATTTTGAGAATTTTTATAAATTTTTACCAGCCTTGGAAGTAGCCCTAATCTTTTAATCTATTTTCTGGAATTATTTTTTATTCAGAAACACGTTAGAACAGTATTGGGCTCCTCCCCCTCCCTTCTCTCTCTCCCGGCCGGCCCAGCCCGTTACCGCGCTCCCCTCTGGCTGACAACCCGACCCCACCTGTCGGCGCCGAATCCCTCCCCTCGCGCGCGAACCCGACACCCCGGCCCCACCCGTCAGTCGCCACCCTCACCCGCTCGCGCCCGCTGGCCAGTGGCCCCCGCCTGTCAGACCCGTCGTCTACCTCCCGCCGTCGCCCCCAAATTCCGCCGGCCGACGACTCCGCCTCGGATCCGCCTCGCTGGCCCCTCCCGTATTAAATTGGCGCCATTAACAGCCCCCCCCGCGCTCAGCCGACCGTTTCCCCGCTTTAACCCTCGCGTTTACGCCACGGGATCGCCGCTCCGCGTGCATGGCCGAGCCATCGCCGGCGAGGTAAAGGCCCTCGGCCGGTTTCCTTGCATGCGAGCCCTCCCCGGCGTCCTATTTAAGCCCCCAGCCTGAGCCGCGTCCGACCCCCACGCTTAATCGCCTCGAGACCGAACAAGCGCACTCGCAGTTCACTTTTTAGCGCACACCCTCTGATTCACCTCCGGCCACCGCTCGCCGTCGCACCGGACCACCTCCGCCCGTGCCTCCGCCACCAACGCGACCGCGAGAACGACCCCGACCTCGGCCACCCCTCCGCCGACGTCGAACCCCGCCGGAACACCATCGCCGACGAGGAACCCGAACCACTCCGCCGTCTACCCTCGTCGCCGGCCTCGCTCCGTCGACCCCTCGCCTCGCCTAAGGTACCGTCGTGACCGCCTTGGCCTCCTCTTTCCGTTTTCGCATAGAGCTAGGGCCTAGCCCCCTCGTAGGCGCCATCGCCACCGCACCCGAGCCCCGCCGTCGCCGGAGACGAAGGGGGGTATAGCCCCCTTAGCGCGTGTCGTGCCGGATTCAATCCTGGCCGCACGATCGCAATCGGACGACGCGCGTGAGCCCACGTACGCGATCTAATCCGCACCGTCGGATCTGGTCAAAGCGGTATGTTTTAATCTCGCGCGTTGGTTTTCATTTAAACCCGCTGGGCGATCTCGTGCGTCCACGTGGTACCCCTTCGCACGTTTTAATCCTGGCCGTCCGTTATCACTTAACCCTCCCGCCTCGCTCTCGCGCGTTGGATCTGGATCCAACGGTCCAGATCGACCCGGTGCACGCGCACAGTGCGCGGGTTCACCGTGGGCCTGGCTCACCGTGGACCCGAGAGGTTTAAAATTTGAAAATAAAATTCCAGAAATGCTTTTAAACTTGTAAAATTCATATCTAATGCATTTGGACTCTAAAAATTGCCATTTCAATTTTAGAAAATTCATAAAATTATTCTCTACATATTTATGCAATAAAAACAGTAGGTTTATTTGGGCATTTTCATGTTTATTTAAATAAGTATTCAAATGCCCTTAGGATTTAAATGTGAATTTCAATATTTAAATCCCAGAAAAATTGTATAATTGTCCTTTACTGTTAAAACACTAAAACCACTAGGTTTCCTATAAATCAATTGAACTAAATTGGTTAGAAAACCCAATGTAGGGTTATGCCCACTTAAATACTCTTTTATGAAAAACAATGATTTATTTAGATTCACTTTAAATTAATGGAGGAATAAATTTCAGAACTTTAATATCTGAATTTATTTTATTTTTAATCCAACCAACCTTAACTTATATGCTTGCAATGTAATGTTATATGGTTTGATTGAATGTGGTACTCTTTTTATTTGACTTTATATTAAAAAGACTACGACGTCGCCGAGGAGCCGGAGTACTTCCCGGAAGTTCCTCCCTCCCCATTCGCTGAACAAGGCAAGTCACCAAACAATTCTTTTGAGCATATTGAACCCATGTCTGAATTGATTATCGCTATAACACATAGGTTATATATGCATTAGTCAAATGAGCCCTTACATTATATTTATTTAGGATCCCCCGACCTTGATGTGCAACCCAAGCCATGCTATCTCGCCTAACCTCCTTGTCACCATATGATTAATGATATTAGCTAGTGTCCAAAGTATTGACACGGCCGCTATAGGATAAAAATGAGTCGTAGCAAAATGGTTCTATTATATGATCCCCGTTGCTTCTTATCCTTGGAAATTCCGTTGGTGATGAGTCATGGTTGTGAGTGTATGCATGGTGGGTTCCGGGTGCAAGCTAGGGCATTGGTCAGTCGCACCCGGGGCACTATAAGGACCGGTCTGAGGGATCCGTTGCAATACACTTCCGTACTAACCACAAGTCTAGTGGGTAAGTCCTAACTAAGGTATGGGTTGTTCCAAACCGAGGCCACCACTTGGAGATGGGTCAAGTTGCACCTGCGGGTGACTTGTACCAATGTGGCGCAAAAGGGGGTGCGACGTTAGCCAGGATACGGCCCGGCGCGCCGGCGAAACCTAGAGCGGGTGGTTATCGCTTGGAACATCTCATATTGAGGTTTTGGCACGAGTTCCCGTGAAATGGGTCATCTCGTTGGGATGAGTGCGTGCCTTGTGGGTACAGTAGTACATCTCTGATCAGAGTCTAAAATCTTTTCGAAAAGCCGAGCCCACGGTCAAGGGCGGGTTGCGTGACATCCCCCAGTTAGTTTACTTGAATATGGATGTGCATGTTGTTTGTCATGTAAGGACCGTTGTGCGAGGAGGTAAAACGTACTCCTCGAGTTAGTTGATGTTGATGATGCTCATGTTTACTTTCCGCATGATTAAAATATGATTACACTAAATGCCATAACTGTAACTGCTTTATTCCGCATTGTTAGCCTTTATCCTTCCTTGTTTATTTCCTTGCATTATTATTTGCATTTGCGGTGGCTTGTTGAGTACTTTTGTACTCATACCCGTTGGACCCCACAGAGGATACTTACTATGAAGACGGTCTGGAGTAGCGACCCAGTCGAGAAGAAAGATCCTGAAGAAGGAGTTCGTCATGCCGTTTTCCTAGAATATTTTATTTGCTGCTTTTACTAAAGACAATGATGTAATAATTATGGTCTGCGTGCCATGAATACTGTATGATGTACGTATGTCGCATGATGAACCTCTTGGATTATTGTTTTTCTTATGAAATTCAATAATGTCTCGATTTGATAAATCGGGGCGTGACACGGGTTGTGTGACTACTCGCAGTTAGTTTACAATTGTTTGAATGTTTGAGTTATTCATGGCATATAAGGACTATTGTGCGAGGAGGTGAAACGTACTCCTCGAGTTAGAAGATGATGATGCATACGCATGTTTACATTTCAGTACTAATAAATTGATCACACTTAATGCTTTACAATTATGCTTTTCCGCAAAACTAGCCACTCTCTCCCTTGTTGTTACCTTGCATTATATCTGCATTCGGTGGCTTGCTGAGTACATCTGTACTCACCCCGTTGACTTACAACATCAGAGCCCGTCTACTACGAGGAGGATGAAGGTCTGGAGTAGCGACCCAGTCAAGGCGAGACTGGAAGGAGGCGTTCATCTAGGACCCTTTGATTTATTAGTTTCTCTTCATCTTTATTCACTTTTGTACTAATACGATCTACGAACCGTTAATGATTTGCTCGTACTGTACGTGGTCGCATGATGAACGTCTTGTTTTATGATTTTCTATGGAATTTCAATAAAGTCCTGATTTATTAAATCGGGGCGCGACAAGATGGTATCAGAGCCGACTTGACTGTAGGAAGCCAAACAGACCTGACCTTAGGACTTATATATATTCACTATACTTTACAAAAGATTACTTATCCTCTCATCTCCCGAGGTTTTCACAAAATTTTCTCTCTTTTGTAGATGCCGGTTCACACCATGAGCGGGACTCTTCGTGACGAGGCCGGATTCATCCGCGAGCTTCGCGTGCTCGTCGACTTTTTGGGGTTTCCCCATGAGCCTGCGTTCCACGGGATTTTTCCCGATGCGAATGAGAGCTACTGCGAGGTCACGGTTGTGATCCGCCCCTCTTCCACGCAGCCACCCTTCTACACCCATGGAGTTGGAGGACCTTCATTCGTGGTGGCCAGCCAGCGAGCCGCTCTCCAGTCCCTCGCCGAGCTTCGCCTGGTCTACGACTGCCACCTTCGCGACACCATCTACCGCTTCATGCCCATGCGTACGCCAGGGAGTCACCGCAGCATCTACATCAACTCCCTCCCTCAGGACAACTCCGCCATCGCCCGCACCATGAGACTTTTAGAGGCCATGGACAACCTTCATACGGAGGCCGTCCTCGACGCAGATAGCCAGCACGACACCATCGACTTCTACCGTCACTCATCGGAGAACCTGGCCAGCGAGAATGCTGAGCTCCGTCGACAAGTCCAGCAGAACCCCCAGCTGACT
>JAAALK010000443.1:0-21555 GCA_019279435.1 Zizania palustris | reverse complement strand
GTGCGTCTTGTGGACACCAAAATGTCCCATGAGACCACCACCATGTGCCTCCTGTAACAACAAAAGACGAACCGAGCTTGCTGGAATACACAGCTTGTTAGCGCGAAACAGGAACCCATCCTGCATGTGGAATTGACCCCAAGGTTTGCCAGGCGTGCAATGAGTTAGAACATCTTTAAAATCAGCATCGTTGACATATTGATCCTTCACAGTTTGCAAACCAAAAATTTGAAAATCGAGCTGTGAAAGCATGGTATATCTACGAGACAACGCATCAGCAATGACATTCTCCTTCCCGTTCTTGTGTTTAATAATATAAGGAAAAGACTCGATGAATTCTACCCAACTAGCATGACGACGGTTCAGATTTGTTTGGGTACGAATATGTTTCAAGGCCTCATGATCAGAATGAATTATGAACTCACGATGCCAAAGATAGTGCTGCCATGTGTGCAAAGTGCGGACTAAAGCATAAAGCTCCTTATCATAAGTAGAATATCGCAAGCTAGCACCGCTTAATTTTTCACTGAAATACGCAACCGGTTTTCCCTCTTGTAACAAAACAGCACCTAATCCAATCCCGCTAGCATCGCATTCAAGCTCAAATACTTTAGTAAAATCAGGCAATTGCAAGAGGGGGGCATGTGTTAACTTATCTTTCAAAGTGCTGAACGCTACCTCCTGCGAGTCGCCCCAAGCAAATGGCACACCTTTCTTTGTAAGCTCATGTAGAGGTGCTGCAATGGAGCTAAAATCACGTACGAACCGACGGTAAAAACCTGCAAGTCCAAGAAAACTCCGAATCTGTGTGACCGTCGTCGGCGTGGGCCATTCCCGAATTGCATCAACCTTGCTGCTATCCACCTCGATGCCCTGTGGGGTAACAACATAACCAAGAAACGAGACGCGTTGTGTGCAAAAGATGCATTTTTCCATATTAGCAAACAAGCGGGCAGCACGCAAGGCATCAAAAACAGCACTCAAATGTTCTAACTGCTCTTCCATAGTCTTGCTGTAAATAAGGATATCATCGAAGTAGACAACAACAAACAGTCCTATGAAGGGTCTAAGAACTTCATTCATCAAGCGCATAAAGGTGCTGGGAGCATTAGTCAATCCAAACGGCATAACCAACCATTCATATAAGCCAAATTTTGTTTTAAAAGCCGTTTTCCATTCATCTCCTAATTTCATGCGAATCTGATGGTAGCCACTACGTAAATCAATCTTAGTGAAAATCATGGCACCACTAAGTTCATCTAGCATATCATCAAGGCGTGGTATAGGATATCGATAACGAATGGTGATGTTATTAATAGCGCGACAGTCTACACACATACGCCATGACCCATCTTTCTTCGGCACAAGTAAAACAGGAACCGAGCAAGGGCTAAGAGATTCACGAATGTACCCCTTATCAAGCAACACCTGCACCTGGCGCTGGATCTCCTTCGTCTCATCCGGATTCGTGCGGTATGGGGCGCGGTTAGGTAGTTGGGCGCCGGGGATGAGGTCAATCTGGTGCTCAATACCACGGAGTGGAGGGAGACCCGAGGGTAAGTCTGTGGGAAACACATCAGCGTACTCCTGCAAAAGGTTAGAAACAGCGGGGGGAATATCCAAAGACGGGGGAGCATCAAGGGCAGCGAGCATACTAGAACAGACAAGTGCATAGCAGGGCAAATGATCATTGCGTAAATCCTCAAAATCAGCACGTGTAGCAAGCAAGACAGGCGCATTCAACTTGATTTCAGAAGTAACATTGGCGGCTGGTTGGGGTGCTAGTGGTTTTGCCGCTTTAGTAGCCCTAGCAAGATCATCTTTAAAAATTTGGTCGGGGGTCATTGGATGTATAAT
Organism: Zizania palustris; assembly: GCA_019279435.1. Classification (NCBI taxonomy): domain Eukaryota; kingdom Viridiplantae; phylum Streptophyta; class Magnoliopsida; order Poales; family Poaceae; genus Zizania; species Zizania palustris. The sequence continues at coordinate 19,698 of JAAALK010000443.1, read as the reverse complement.
TATTTTCTGACCTTTAAACAGGAAGGAATAATGATTCGAACGACCATGATGTACACTATCAGTATCATATTGCCAAGGTCTACCAAGTAACAAAGAGCATGCTTCCATCGGAACAACATCACAATCAGCATAATCAGAATAAGAGCCCAATGAAAAAGGAACGCGTACCGAACGTGTGATTCTAATTTTCCCACCATCATTAAGCCATTGAATGTGATACGGGTTTGGGTGCTTACGAGTGGGCAGGGACAACTTCTCGACCAAAGCTGTGCTTGCCAAGTTGTTGCAGCTGCCACTGTCGATGATGATGCGAATCGACCGTTCTTGTACAACACCTTTGGTGTGGAAAAGTGTGTGCCGTTGGTTTTTCTCAGACGTGGTGACCTGTGTGCTAAGAACACGCTGCACAACAAGACTCTCATACTTATCGGCATCGCCGGGATCGACATGTACCTCCGTTTTTGCTGCATGGTCAGTGGCAAGCATAGTATGTTGGGTTTCCTCGGAATCACTAGCGGATGAATACTCACCATTGTCACGTATGAGCAAAATACGCTTGTTTGGACAGTCCCGACTCACGTGTCCAAGTCCATGGCAACGATAGCACCGAATATCCCGTGTACGTCCTGTGGAAGGAGCAGCGCCTGGGGACGAGGATGCGGTAGGCTTGGCCGTCGTTTCGCGCGATGGAGTGCTGATCGTGGATGGTGTAGGCGGAGTAGACGCTGAATTGATTGCTGCGCCTCTACCTGCAAAAGAGTTAGGATATGTCTTCGAGCGGCGTCCCTGCACTTCACGTTCAGCTTTGCAAGCATATGCAAACAATGTGGCCATATCAGAATATTCCTTATAATCAAGGATGTCCTGAATTTCTCTATTCAAACCACCATGAAAACGGGCCATCGCAGCTTCATCTGTCTCAAACAAACCACAACGAATCATACCTTTTGGAGCTCTTGATAGTAGTCCTCGACAGATTGCTGTCCTTGTCGAAAACTCTGCATTTTCTTTAGCAAATCTCGCGCAAAATATGAAGGAACAAATCTGTGTCGCATAGCAGCTTTTAATTGAGTCCAAGTGATGGGTGTAGCAGTAGGATGTGTTAGTTTATATTCACGCCACCATATTAAAGCAAAATCAGTAAATTCACTAATAGCAGCTTTAACTTGAGAATGAGCAGGAATATCATGGCATGAAAATTTCTGATCGACCTCTAGTTCCCAATCAAGATAAGCAGCAGGATCATATTTGCCATTAAAAGATGGAATTTTAAATTTAATCTTAGCAAATGAATCGTGAGGGGAATGACGTACCACGCGACGTGCACGACCGTGGCGAGGTCCATCGTCCTGCTCCGTATCGCCACCATAATCCTTTTGTAATTCGGTGAGCGACGAAGTTAACGCATCGAGTCGTGACATGATGGTGTCGAGCGTGGTCACCATGGCCGTCTGAGCGAGGTCGATCTGGTCGAACCGCTCGGTCGACGAAGTGATCGTAGAATCAAACCGCTCATGCATCGTTGTCATGTCCGCAGCAAGGCCATCAACCTGTGCCCGTACATCCAGCAGTTGTGCATCCTTCGTTTCGTCATTGCCTGCCATAGTTAGTGCAAACACAAAGCAAAAACCTACGACAACACGGATGTGGATTGGTCGCTCACAGACGTGCTGTTATCAAATTCTTATCCGTTCTTACCAAGCACACAGGGGTGACCTGCAACCAACAGGTGGAACCGGCGAAAGATTGGAGCAGCGATTGCTTGGAGAAACAAAATCTGCTCGTTGTAGAACTATGTGGGGTTCTAGGTAGGCTGCACTCAAAACAAGGATTAGCACAATCAAACAATAATGCGAGGTTGAATTATAGTGCCAAAGACGTAACCAAAAGCTGCTGGAAACAAAGTGCAAAAGGCGGTACACAAAAAAAAGGAAAACCGAAGAGGTGAGCAGGGATGGAAAGGGGGAGGGGCGCACGGCCAGGGGGGTCGCCTCCTTGCTATTTTTCTCCTTTCTTTCTTTTCTTTTTTTTTTCTTCTTTTTTTTCTCTTTTTTTCGTTTTTTTTATCCAGGAGAAACTTGCAAGTAAAAATAGGCAACCAGCAATAATGGACGGCCCTTTGTATGGTAGGTGATCAAGAATTTCGGAAATGAAGCAATCTGCACTTTGTATGGTAGGCGACCAAAACATTCTTAAATGAGTGTGATCAATATTAGGCAACCAGCAATAATTGATTGCCCTTTGTATGGAAGGCAACCAAAACTTTCTCAAATGAGTGTGATCAATATTAGGCAACCAGCAATAATTGACTACCCTTTGTATGGAAGGCAACCAAAACTTTCTCAAATGAGGTTGAGCAGAATGAGGCAACCTATATTTTTTTTGTAACTTTCCAAATAACACACAAGGCAGGGAAGGGAGGGGCGCACTGGCCAGGGGGGTTTGCGTGATATGCAGATGAAGATGCACAAGTAACCAGCAACAATTGACACGCGTAAGCACACAAATTCAACAAAGCAAATTATTGAAAGATAGTGCAAGGCTCAAAAAGGTGCTGGGACAAGGATCTAACCTGAAATATATTTTTGTGTTGTGGTTTTGTGGACTGTAGGAAGGGACAAACACTCGATAAACTCACCGATCAACCCGGAAAATCTGATACCACTTGATAGAGCTGAAGTGCCCGATCTTTCGGTGAGTGGAGATAACTTCGATTTGGTGGAAGAAGACCCTCACGATCCGACTACGACGAGCGAACCCGAAGCGCCAATGCAATCGCTGAACCAACTCCCTGTGGTTACCGACCTTGTGGATGCAAGATCAGCCTGATCACGAAGATCGTTTCCTGTTCGCAATCGAAGGACGAACAAGAAAGAGATGCGAGCAATATGAATATCACTCAAGGTGGAGTTCTGAATCACACGAGGACAGCGCTGTTTGGCGCGTGTCGAAAGTAGCAAAAGCTAATTGTAAATCAAAACTCGAGTCTATAGGAATGACAAGACTCTATTTAAATAGAGGGAGGAAGGTGGGCGCAGCCCCCTAATGTGGACGACCAAAGAGGGGGGCACCCCCTAGGAAGGCCGAATCTATGCAGGCCTGCGTTTACTCTTCTGGGCCTTCATTCTTTAGTAGTATGACGAAGTTCTGCTCTCTTGCACGGGCCCTCATGATTATCCCAGAAGGAGATGGCGCCGAAGAAGGTGCTACTGGTGTAGATGTACTGATGTGTTTCTAACGTTTCCGTTCCGGACATGAATGTGGTGACATAGACGACAACTGTAACATGCAAGAATCAAAAACTTCGCTTCTGGAACAAAAAAGTTCAAAAATGTGCCCAATTATCATAATATGAGGTAATAGTAACAAAGGATGTGTTTCTATCGTTTCCGTTCCGAACACGAATGTAGCAAAATAGACGACATCCGTAACATGCAAGAATCAAAAGTTTGCTTTCGGAAAAAAAAGTTCAAAAATGTGCCAGATAACCGTAATATTAACAAGTGAGTGTTTCTAGCATTTCCAATCCGTACCCAAAGTTTGCGAAATAGACGGCACCCGTAACTTGCAAGAATCAAAACATCGCTTCCGGAACAAAAAGGTTCAAAAATGTGCCCAATCATCCTAATATGGTGTAATAGCAACAAAGGATGTGTTTCTAACGTTTCCATTCCAGACACAATTGTTGTGAAATAGACGACGCCCGTAACATGAGAGAATCAAAAGTTCGCTACCGGCACAAAAAAGTTCAAAAATGTGCCAAATAATCGTAATATGGTGTAAAAGTATCATGTTAGTGTTTCTAGCGTTTTCGATCCGTACACCAAGTTTGCCAAATAGATGACACCCGTAACATGCAAGGAATCAAAACTTCGCTTCTAGAAAAAAGGTTCAAAAATGTGCCCAATCATCCCAATATTGTGTAATAGTTACAAAGGATGTATTTCTAATGTTTTTGTTCCTGACATGAATGTTGTGAAATAGACGGCAGCCGTAACATGCAAGAATCAAAAGTTCACTTCAGCAACAAAAAAGTTCAAAAATGTGCCAAATAACCGTAATATGGTGTAAAAGTACTAAGTGAGTGTTTCAAGCATTTCCGTTCTGTACACAAAGTTTGCGAAATAGACGACACCAGTAACTCATAAGATTAAAACTTCGCTTCTGGAACAAAAATGTTCATAAACATGTTCAATCATCCTAATATGGTGTAATAGTAACAAGGGTTGTGTTTCTAACGTTTACGTTCTGTACACGAATGTTGTGAAATAGACACCCGTAACATGCAAGAATCAAAAGTTCGCTTCCGAAACAAAAAAGATCAAAATGTGTGTGTTTCTAGCATTTCCATTCCATACACAAAGTTTGCGAAATAGACGAATCCCATAACTTGAAAGAGTAAAACTTCGCTTCCAGAACAAAAAGGTTCATAAACATGTCCAATCAGCGTAATATGGTGTAATAATAATAAAGGATGTGTTTCTAACGTTTCCGTTCCGGACACGAATGTTGTGAAATAGATGGCACCCGTAACATGCAAGAATTAAAAGTTTGTTCCCGGAATAAAAAAGTTCAAAAATGTGCCAAATAACCGTAATATGGTGTAGAAGTAGCAAGTGAGTGTTTATATAATTTTCGATCCGTACACAGAGTTTGCGAAATAAACAGCAGTCGTAACTTGCAAGATTAAAACTTCGCTTCTCGAATGAAAAGGATCATAAACATGTCCAATCATCCTAATATGGTGTAATAGTAACAAAGTATGTGTTTCTAATGTTTCCGTTCCGAACACGAATGTTGTGAAATAGACATGCAAGAATCAAAAGTTCGCATCTGGAACAAAAAAGTTCAAAAATGTGCCAAATAACCGTAATATGGTGTAAAAGTACCAAGTGAGTGTTTCTAGCATTTTCGTTCTGTACACAAAGTTTGCGAAATAGACGACACCAGTAACTCATAAGATTAAAACTTCGCTTCTGGAACAAAAATGTTCATAAACATGTCCAATCATCCTAATATGGTGTAATAGTAACAAAGGTTGTGTTTCTAACGTCGTAGTCGGATCGTGATGGTCTTCTTCCACCAAATCGAAGTTATCTCCACTCACCGAAAGATCGGGCACTTCAGCTCTATCAAGTGGTATCAGATTTTCCGGGTTGATCGATGAGTTTATCGAGTGTTTGTCCCTTCCTACAGTCCACAAAACCACAACACAAAAATATATTTCAGGTTAGATCCTTGTCCCAGCACCTTTTTGAGCCTTGCACTATCTTTCAATAATTTGCTTTGTTGAATTTGTGTGCTTACGCGTGTCAATTGTTGCTGGTTACTTGTGCATCTTCATCTGCATATCACGCAAACCCCCCTGGCCGTGTGCCCCTCCCTTCCCTGCCTTGTGTGTTATTTGGAAAGTTACAAAAAAATATAGGTTGCCTCTATTCTGCTCAACCTCATTTGAGAAAGTTTTGGTTGCCTTCCATACAAAGGGTAGTCAATTATTGCTGGTTGCCTAATATTGATCACACTCATTTGAGAAAGTTTTGGTTGCCTTCCATACAAAGGGCAATCAATTATTGCTGGTTGCCTAATATTGATCACACTCATTTAAGAAAGTTTTGGTCGCGTACTATACAAAGTGCAGATTGCTTCATTTCCGAAATTCTTGATCACCTACAATACAAAGGGCCGTCCATTATTGCTGGTTGCCTATTTTTACTTGCAAGTTTCTCCGGATAAAAAAACAAAAAAAAATAAAAAAAAAAGAAGAAGAAAAAAGAGAAAAGAAAGAAAGGAGAAAAACAGCAAGGAGGCGACCCCCCTGGCCATGCGCCCCTCCCCCTTTCCATCCCTGCTCACCTCTTCGGTTTTTCCTTTTTTTGTACCGCCTTTTGCACTTTGTTTCAGCAGCTTTTGGTTACGTCTTTGGCACTATAATTCAACCTCGCATTATTGTTTGATTGTGCTAATCCTTGTTTTGAGTGCAGCCTACCTAGAACCCCACATAGTTCTACAACGAGCAGATTTTGTTTCTCCAAGCAATCGCTGCTCCAATCTTTCGCTGGTTCCACCTGTTGGTTGCAGGTCACCCCTGTGTGCTTGGTAAGAATGGATAAGAATTTGATAACAGCACGTCTGTGAGCGACCAATCCACATCCGTATTGTCGTAGGTTTTTGCTTTGTGTTTGCACTAACTATGGCAGGCAATGACGAAACGAAGGATGCACAACTACTGGATGTACTGGGCACAGGTTGATGGCCTTGCTGCGGACATGACAACGATGCATGAGCGGTTTGATTCTACGATCACTTCGTCGACCGAGCGGTTCGACCAGATCGACCTCGCTCAGACGGCCATGGTGACCACGCTCGACACCATCATGTCACGACTCGATGCGTTAACTTCGTCGCTCACCGAATTACAAAAGGATTATGGTGGCGATACGGAGCAGGACGATGGACCTCGCCACGGTCGTGCACGTCGCGTGGTACGTCATTCCCCTCACGATTCATTTGCTAAGATTAAATTTAAAATTCCATCTTTTAATGGCAAATATGATCCTGCTGCTTATCTTGATTGGGAACTAGAGGTCGATCAGAAATTTTCATGCCATGATATTCCTGCTCATTCTCAAGTTAAAGCTGCTATTAGTGAATTTACTGATTTTGCTTTAATATGGTGGCGTGAATATAAACTAACACATCCTACTGCTACACCCATCACTTGGACTCAATTAAAAGCTGCTATGCGACACAGATTTGTTCCTTCATATTTTGCGCGAGATTTGCTAAAGAAAATGCAGAGTTTTCGACAAGGACAGCAATCTGTCGAGGACTACTATCAAGAGCTCCAAAAGGGTATGATTCGTTGTGGTTTGTTTGAGACAGATGAAGCTGCGATGGCCCGTTTTCATGGTGGTTTGAATAGAGAAATTCAGGACATCCTTGACTATAAGGAATATTCTGATATGGCCACATTGTTTGCATATGCTTGCAAAGCTGAACGTGAAGTGCAGGGACGCCGCTCGAAGACATATCCTAACTCTTTTGTAGGTAGAGGCGCAGCAATCAATTCAGCGTCTACTCCGCCTACACCATCCACGATCAGCACTCCATCGCGCGAAACGACGGCCAAGCCTACCGCATCCTCGTCCCCAGGCGCTGCTCCTTCCACAGGACGTACACGGGATATTCGGTGCTATCATTGCCACAGACTTGGACACGTGAGTCGGGACTGTCCAAACAAGCGTATTTTGCTCATACGTGACAATGGTGAGTATTCATCCGCTAGTGATTCCGAGGAAACCCAACATACTATGCTTGCCACTGACCATGCAGCAAAAACGGAGGTACATGTCGATCCCGGCGACGCCGATAAGTATGAGAGTCTTGTTGTGCAGCGTGTTCTTAGCACACAGGTCACCACTGATGAGGACATCACTGCCATTGATACAACCACAACAACAGCCAACACTTCACCGCTTACACCTAAGCAAGGACCAATGACACGCGCCCGTGCACGTGAACTTAATTATCTGGTGAACTCGTTCCTAGCTGTTCAAGTTAATTATTTTTCCTAATGGGGTACTATTAAAGTCTTGTGATGACTTTATTATCCTTAAGTGCTTAGGAACTGAACCAGCTAGGAGTGGAGAAGGCAACAATGCAATAAATATTCGTGCACCCGAAGGGACTCTTGTAACTGCAGAAATCCAAGATTAAATGGAGCATATCTTTCAACTCCCAAGGTTGTTTAATGCAAATAAGTACTTGTTGGAAAGGTCTCTTCGTCTGCTTTCCAACGGATCAAGAATCAATGGCAGAGGACAGACGAAACGTCCAGAAACTGCCGAAGAACGCTCGTGACTCCATCCTGAGTTTCTAGTTTTCCCTTTAAAAGCAAGTGGTAGCCACAAAAGAACTCGGGTTTTGTTTGATGTAAGATAGCTGCTGCTACTTCCTTGTAACGCGCGTGTCGGCTAGACCGCCCGATTACTTGAATCAAAACTCCAACTTCTATCACATCCGTGAGTGTTTGCTTGTCATCTTGTTCTTGCTTGTTCTTCGATTGCTTGCAGGTTCAAGGCTGTTCTTGGCACGGCAAGAGCAGCAACAACCGGAGTCGGTGTAACTATCGCTAAGGCGCAGCATCCTTGTGGTTGTTGTAGTCGGGTAGCACAACGTCGATCTCCACCCCCAAATCGTAGTTATCAGGAGACGGTGTACCTGTCGCTCAAGGCGCCACACCATCTTGGTTGTGGTAGTCGGGCAGCCAACGTCGGCCTCCACCAAATTCACCACATCCTCCATCTCTCATCGAAAGATCGGGCTCCCCCGTACCCGTAGGGTCCTATTAAGTGGTATCAGATTCAGGTTGATCGGTGAGAGATCTCCTTCTCCTTTGTTCTTTGTTCTTTGTTTTTTCCTACAGTCCACTTTTGCCCAAAGATAAGTTCGATCTGAAAATCCCAAAAACATTTTGTGCCTTTGCTTTGCTACTTAGCTCTCGGCTTGTTGAATTCACGGTTACTTCTTTGTGTCAAGTTGCTGGTCCTAAGTTTTTTACCGCTAGAGTTTTGAGTTCGTGCACCTTGTTCTATCTCCATTTTCATTGTCTAGCTGAAGTTACAAGGAGAGAAAAAGGCAAGTGCAAAACAAAAGCCGCACAGATCAGCAAGAAACAAGGCACATGTCAAAAAAAAAGAAAAAAAAAACACAAAAAAGGAGAAGCGGTCCTGTTAGTTGCTTGTCCGATCCCTTGTCCGATCTCTTGTCCAATCTGCAGAGAGCTGATTTTGGCCTGTTATTGCTTCCATTTGATTTCGGCTTGCTGGTTTGAGCATTTTGGTGATTACGTTTGGGTGACGGCTCACGTCTCTATCACGGTTTGGACTAGGACCAGCACAGTACCACCGCGGAACGTTTATTCAACTTGCTGTGACTAACGTGGTACTAGCTGTTCCTTTGTGCAATTGTTTTAGCAGCCACCTACAGCTCCACAAAATTATCTACAACACCACCGGGTTGTGCTGGCAGTCACCGTTTGTTGTTGTTCTTGCTGTTTGCCGACGCCTCCTGCATTGTGTGGTAAGAACTTGTAAGAGCTTGATACAGGATTGAGCGAGTGTGACGTTGTGCCTTCACAATCTTGTAGTTGATAGGAGCGTACATATTATTTGTATGTTTCTTGTCTACTACTAATCATGGCAGGGATACACATGGAGGTAGGATATAGTGAAGCTCAATATCGACATCTTCATCGACACATGAGAGATCAACACGATAAATATGAGGTATGTGATGAAATTCTAGCTAGGTTCAAATGTACAATACCTTATTTTGAAGGAAATTATGATCCTCATGCATATATTCAATGGGAGCTAGCTGTAGATAATGAATTTAAAAAGTATAACTTGTCTGAAAGAGAAAAGGTTATGGCTGCCTCTAAAGTGTTAGTTAAAGATGCTGCATATCATTGGAAACATCTTTGTAGACATGATAAAATACCTCAATCTTGGAAAGACTTAAAGAAATATTTGAGAGATGCTTTTGTTCCTCCATATTATGCCGATATTCTATTAAAGAAACTACAATGTTTAAAACAAGATAGCAGAAGTGTTGCCTCATATTATCATGATATGCATGTTTGTTTATTACGTTGTGCTATAGATGAATGTGAAGAATCTATAGAACAAAGGTTTTTACGTGGGCTTAACAAGGAAATTCAGGAAACTGCTTCATCATGAAACATATAATTCTCTTTCTCAATTGTTTGAACTTGCGTGTCAAGCTGAAATTCAGATTGCTATTGATTTAGAGGAAACACCATTTGGTGTGCCGCTAGTACTACTAACCTTGAACAGGAAAAGGAGAATAAAAATGCACTTACATCATCGGAAAAGGTTTTGCAAGGTAATATATGTGCTGAAATTAATCAAGGTGAGTGTACTCTTGATGAAACACAATTCTCCACCATTCATGCTATTATAGAGCCATCGTTAGTAGAATCTTTTGCTGAAATTGCTTTGTTACTAGATGATTTGCTTGACACTCCTTGTAATAAAGAAGAGTTGTGTGTTAATACTTCACTTGTATACATGCCACAACTAGTTAATGAACAGGTTGACTTTGTTGCCAAACCTTTAAGTGATTTGATACATGTTGTTCACATTGCTAGTGAAAAGGAAGAACAGAAATTGTTATCTTCTTTAAATACTTGGGGTTATATTGAACTTGATGATCTTTGTGAACTTAGTACTTTAAATGAGAAATTACTCACTAGACCTGATTTGCCATGTCCTGATCAAATGAGTTTTCACGTAATTGGAAAATACAATGATCAAGGAGTATACTTTGTGCATAGAGTTTACATATGTTCAGATTTGAAACAGCATGTAAATAATAGTCTTGACCAAGGTGCTTTAACTAATCATATTATCTCGAGAGTCTCTTGTTTTGATTTAAATACACAGGTTTGTTTTCAAGAAGGAGAGCCTTGTGGGCTGCTTAGCAATGCCACAATTCCACTTCCAATATCTAAAAGTACAGATTCGATGTCATTTGTTCAAGCAAAGGATTTGGTGAGTTGGGTTTCTTCAATTCACCACATGTTTAAAGAACAAGAGATACTGCACAATAATGGTTCTTTTGCTAGGAGTTGCATTGATGATGAACACAAGAACAAACCGAGGACGGTTTGCTGCCAAGAAGGAGAGAATGATGAGGACATCACCGGCTGGGATATAAATATAATAAAAACAAAGGTGCATGCTTTCTATATTAGATTTACATTTTATATATTTGAGAAAAGGTTGCTGCACCATAAGTTGTTGTTTTCAATTACAGAAATTATTACATGGATTAAGGGACGCTGTTGTGAGAAAATCAAGGGCATGGAACATCGTGGAAGTTGATTGGGGACCAAGATTTGAAACCATACTTGCGTGAGGAAGACACGTTCGAGTCGAGGACGACTCTATTGCAAGAAGGGGAGGATGATGAGGACATCACTGCCATTGATACAACCACAACAACAGCCAACACTTCACCGCTTACACCTAAGCAAGGACCAATGACACGCGCCCGTGCACGTGAACTTAATTATCTGGTGAACTCGTTCCTAGCTGTTCAAGTTAATTATTTTTCCAATGGGGTACTATTAAAGTCTTGTGATGACTTTATTATCCTTAAGTGCTTAGGAACTGAACCAGCTAGGAGTGGAGAAGGCAACAATGCAATAAATATTCGTGCACCCGAAGGGACTCTTGTAACTGCAGAAATCCAAGATTAAATGGAGCATATCTTTCAACTCCCAAGGTTGTTTAATGCAAATAAGTACTTGTTGGAAAGGTCTCTTCGTCTGCTTTCCAACGGATCAAGAATCAATGGCAGAGGACAGACGAAACGTCCAGAAACTGCCGAAGAACGCTCGTGACTCCATCCTGAGTTTCTAGTTTTCCCTTTAAAAGCAAGTGGTAGCCACAAAAGAACTCGGGTTTTGTTTGATGTAAGATAGCTGCTGCTACTTCCTTGTAACGCGCGTGTCGGCTAGACCGCCCGATTACTTGAATCAAAACTCCAACTTCTATCACATCCGTGAGTGTTTGCTTGTCATCTTGTTCTTGCTTGTTCTTCGATTGCTTGCAGGTTCAAGGCTGTTCTTGGCACGGCAAGAGCAGCAACAACCGGAGTCGGTGTAACTATCGCTAAGGCGCAGCATCCTTGTGGTTGTTGTAGTCGGGTAGCACAACGTCGATCTCCACCCCCAAATCGTAGTTATCAGGAGACGGTGTACCTGTCGCTCAAGGCGCCACACCATCTTGGTTGTGGTAGTCGGGCAGCCAACGTCGGCCTCCACCAAATTCACCACATCCTCCATCTCTCATCGAAAGATCGGGCTCCCCCGTACCCGTAGGGGTCTATTACATCCGCTAGTGATTCCGAGGAAAAACCAACATATTATGCTTGCCACTGACCATGCAGCTAAACGGAGGTACATGTCGATCCCGGTGATGCCGATAAATATGAGAGTCTTGTTGTGCAGCGTGTTCTTAGCACACAGGTCACCACGTCTGAGAAAAACCAACGGCACACACTTTTCCACACCAAAGGTGTTGTACAAGAACGGTCGATTCGCATCATCATCGACAGTGGCAGCTGCAACAACTTGGCAAGCACTGCTTTGGTCGAGAAGTTGTCCCTGCCCACTCGTAAGCACCCAAACCAGTATCACATTCAATGGCTTAATGATGGTGGAAAATTAGAATCACACGTTCGGTACGCGTTCCTTTTTCATTGGGCTCTTATTCTGATTATGCTGATTGTGATGTTGTTCCAATGGAAGCATGCTCTTTGTTACTTGGTAGACCTTGGCAATATGATACTGATAGTGTACATCATGGTCGTTCGAATCATTATTCCTTCTGTTTAAAGGTCAGAAAATAATTATACATCCAATGACCCCCGACCAAATTTTTAAAGATGATCTTGCTAGGGCTACTAAAGCGGCAAAACCACTAGCACCCCAACCAGCCGCCAATGTTACTTCTGAAATCAAGTTGAATGCGCCTGTCTTGCTTGCTACACGTGCTGATTTTGAGGATTTACGCCATGATCATTTGCCCTGCTATGCACTTGTCTGTTCTAGTATGCTCGCTGCCCTTGATGCTCCCCGTCTTTGGATATTCCCCCCGCTGTTTCTAACCTTTTGCAGGAGTACGCTGATATGTTTCCCACAGACTTACCCTCGGGTCTCCCTCCACTCCGTGGTATTGAGCACCAGATTGACCTCATCACCGGCGCCCAACTACCTAACCGCGCCCCATACCGCACGAATCCGGATGAGACGAAGGAGATCCAGCACCAGGTGCAGGCGTTGCTTGATAAGGGGTACATTCGTGAATCTCTTAGCCCTTGCTCGGTTCCTATTTTACTTGTGCCGAAAAAAGATGGGTCATGGCGTATGTGTGTAGACTGTCGCGCTATTAATAACATCACCATTCGTTATCGATATACCATGCTTTCACAGCTCGATTTTCAAATTTTTGGTTTGCAACCTGTGAAGGATCAATATGTCAACGATGCTGATTTTAAAGATGTTCTAACTCATTGCACGCCTGGCAAACCTTGGGGTCAATTCCACATGCAGGATGGGTTCCTGTTTCGCGCTAACAAGCTGTGTATTCCAGCAAGCTCGGTTCGTCTTTTGTTGTTACAGGAGGCACATGGTGGTGGTCTCATGGGACATTTTGGTGTCCACAAGATGCACGAGGTGCTGGCCGCACATTTCTTTTGGCCCCGGATGCGCCGTGATGTCAAGCGCCTTGTTGCACGCTGCACTACATGTCAAAAAGCTAAGTCCCGGTTGAACAACCATGGTTTGTATATGCCTTTGCCTGTCCCTACTTCCCCTTGGCTTGATATTTCTATGGACTTTGTTTTGGGATTGCCTAGAACTAAGAAGGGGAGGGATAGCATTTTTGTGGTTGTTGATAGATTTTCCAAAATGGCGCATTTTATACCTTGTCATAAAACTGATGATGCTCGCACTGTTGCTGAATTGTTCTTTCGAGAGATTATTCGTTTGCATGGCATTCCAAATACAATAGTCTCAGATTGTGATGCTAAGTTTCTCAGTCATTTTTGGAGATCTCTGTGGAATAAAGTGGGAACTAAATTGCTGTTTAGCACAACTTGTCATCCTCAAACTGATGGGCAAACTGAGGTAGTTAATAGAACCTTGTCAACCATGCTTAGGGCTGTTTTGGATAAAATTTGCGACGTTGGGAGGATTGCTTGCCTCATATTGAATTTGCTTATAATCATGCCACACACTCTTCTACAAAGATGTGCCCTTTTCAGATTGTTTATGGTTACATTCCTCGAGCACCTATTGATTTGTTCGCCCTTGATGCTGCGGAAGCTCCACATTTCGATGCAGTTGCCCATGTTGAACAAATGATTGACCTTCATGCACAAACACACCAAAGCATTGCTGCTGCTAATGCTAAAAATCAGGTTGCTGGTAGTAAAGGAAGAAAACATGTTACTTTTGCACCTGGTGATTTGGTTTGGTTGCATTTACGAAAGGATCGTTTCCCTAATTTGCGCCGTTCTAAATTGATGCCTCGTGCTGCTGGTCCTTTTAAAGTGCTAACCAAGATTAATGATAATGCTTATATCCTTGACCTACCTGCGGAGTTTGGTGTTTCCACTAGTTTTAATGTTGCAGATTTGAGACCATATGCGGGCGAGGATGAGGAGTTGCCGTCGAGGACGACTTCGATTCTAGAAGGGGAGGATGATGAGGACATCAGTACATCTACACCAGCAGCACCTTCTTCGGCGCCATCTCCTTCTGGGATAATCATGAGGGCCCGTGGAAGAGAGCTAAATTTCGTCATACTACTAAAGAATGAAGGCCCAGAAGAATAGACGCGGGCCTGCCTAGAGTCGGCCTTCCTAGGGGCGCCCCCCTCCTTGGCCGTCCACAATAGGGGCTGCGCCCACCTTTCCCCCCCTCTATTTAAATAGAGTCTTGTCATTCCTATAGACTTGAGCTTTGATTTACAATTAGCTTTTGCTACTTTCGACACGCGCCAAACAGCGCTGTCCTCGTGTGATTCAGAACTCCACCTTGAGTGATATTCATATTGCTCGTATCTCTTTCTTGTTCGTTCTTCGATTGCGAACAGGAAACGATCTTCGTGATCAGGCTGATCTTGCATCCACAAGGTCGTTAACCACAGGGAGTTGGTTCAGCGATTGCATTGGCGCTTCGGGTTCGCTCGTCGTAGTCGGATCGTGAGGGTCTTCTTCCACCAAATCGAAGTTATCTCCACTCACCGAAAGATCGGGCACTTCAGCTCTATCACAAAGTTTGCAAAATAGACGACACCCATAACTTGCAAGAATGAAAACTTCGCTTCTTGAACAAAAAGGTTAAAATCGTGCCTAGTAATCCTAATATGGTGTAATAGTAACAAAGGATGTGTTTCTAACGTTTCCGTTCCGAACATGAATGTGGTGATATAGACGACAACTGTAACATGCAAGAATCAAAAAGTTCGCTTCTGGAACAAAAAAGTTCAAAAATGTGCCCAATTATCATAATATGAGGTAATAGTAACAAAGGATGTGTTTCTATCGTTTCCGTTTCGGACACGAATGTAGCGAAATAGACAACATCCGTAACATGCAAGAATCAAAAGTTCGCTTTCAGAAAAAAAAAGATCAAAAATGTGCCAGATAACCGTAATATGGTGTAGAAGTACCAAGTGAGTGTTTCTATCATTTCCAATCCGTACCCAAAGTTTGCGAAATAGACGGCACCCGTAACTTGCAAGAATCAAAACATCACTTCCAGAACAAAAAGGTTCAAAAATGTGCCCAATCATCCTAATATGGTGTAATAGCAACAAAGGATGTGTTTCTAACATTTCCGTTCTGGACACAATTGTTGTGAAATAGACGGCACCCGTAACATGAGAGAATAAAAGTTCGCTACCGGCACAAAAAAGTTCAAAAATGTGCCAAATAATCGTAATATGGTGTAAAAGTATCATGTTAGTGTTTCTAGCGTTTTCGATCCGTACACCAAGTTTGCCAAATAGATGACACCTATAACATGCAAGAATCAAAACTTCGCTTCTAGAAAAAAGGTTCAAAAACGTGCCCAATCATCCTAATATTGTGTAATAGTTACAAACGATGTATTTCTAATGTTTTCGTTCCAGACATGAATGTGTGAAATAGACGGCAGCCGTAACATGCAAGAATCAAAAATTCGCTTCAGCAACAAAAAAGTTCAAAAATGTGCCAAATAACCGTAATATGGTGTAAAAGTACCAAGTGAGTGTTTCAAGCATTTCCGTTCTGTACACAAAGTTTGCGAAATAGACGACACTAGTAACTCATAAGATTAAAACTTCGCTTCTGGAACAAAAAGGTTCATAAACATGTCCAATCATCCTAATATGGTGTAATAGTACAAAGGTTGTGTTTCTAACGTTTCCGTTCTGTACACGAATGTTGTGAAATAGACGACAGCCATAACATGCAAGAATTAAAAGTTCGCTTCCGAAACAAAAAAGTTAAAAATGTGACAAATAAACGTAATATGGTGTAAAAATACCAAGTGAGTGTTTCTAGCATTTCCGATCCATACACAAAGTTTGCAAAATAGACGACACTTGTAAAATGCATGAAACAAAAAGTTCAAAAATGCGCCCAATCATCCTAAAATGGTATAATAGTAAAAAGGATGTGTATCTAACGTTTATGTTCCTAGCACGAATGTTGTCACCCGTAACATGCAAGGAACAAAAAGTCCAAAAACATGCCAAATCATCGAAATATGGTGTAATACTACCAATTGATGTGTTTCTAGCATTTCCATTCCATACACAAAGTTTGCGAAATAGACGACACCCATAACTTGAAAGAGTAAAACTTCGCTTCCAGAACAAAAATGTTCATAAACATGTCCAATCAGCGTAATATGGTGTAATAATAGCAAAGGATGTGTTTCTAACGTTTCCGTTTTACGGACACGAATGTTGTGAAATAGATGGCACCCATAACATGCAAGAATCAAAAGTTTGTTCCCGAAACAAAAAAGTTCAAAAATGTGCCAACTAATCGTAATATGGTGTAGAAGTAGCAAGTGAGTGTTTATAGAATTTTCGATTCGTACAGAGTTTGCAAAATAAACAGCAGCCATATCTTGCAAGACTAAAACTTCGCTTCTCGAATGAAAAGGATCAGAAACATGTCCAATCATCCTAATATGGTGTAATAATAACAAAGGATGTGTTTCTAATGTTTCCGTTCCGGACACGAATGTTGTGAAATAGATGGCACCCGTAACATGCAAGAATCTAAAGTTTGCTCCCGGAACAAAAACGTTCAAAAATGTGCCAAATAACCGTAATATGGTGTAGAAGTAGCAAGTGAGTGTTTATAGAATTTTCGATCCTTACACAGAGTTTGCGAAATAAACAGCAGCCGTAACTTGCAAGATTAAAACTTCGCTTCTCGAATGAAAAGGATCATAAACATGTCCAATCATCCTAATATGGTGTAATAGTAACAAAGTATGTGTTTCTAATGTTTCCGTTCCGAACACGAATGTTGTGAAATAGACGGCACCCATAACATGCAAGAATCAAAAGTTCGCATCCGGAACAAAAAAGTTCAAAAATGTGCCAAATAACCGTAATATGGTGTAAAAGTACCAAGTGAGTGTTTCTAGCATTTCCGATCCGTACACAAAGTTTGCAAAATAGACGACACCGATAACTTGCAAGAATGAAAACTTCGCTTCTTGAACAAAAAGGTTAAAATCATGCCTAGTAATCCTAATATGGTGTAATAGTAACAAAGGATGTGTTTCTAACGTTTCCGTTCCGGACATGAATGTGGTGACATAGACGACAACTGTAACATGCAAGAATCAAAAAGTTCGCTTCTGGAACAAAAAAGTTCAAAAATGTGCCCAATTATCATAATATGAGGTAATCGTAACAAAAGATGTGTTTCTATCGTTTCCGTTCCGGACACGAATGTAGCGAAATAGACGACATCCATAACATGCAAGAATCAAAAGTTCGCTTTCGAAAAAAAAAGTTCAAAAATGTGCCAGATAACCGTAATATGGTGTAGAAGTACCAAGTGAGTGTTTCAAGCATTTCCGTTCTGTACACAAAGTTTGCGAAATAGACGACACCAGTAACTCATAAGATTAAAACTTCGCTTCTGGAACAAAAATGTTCATAAACATGTCCAATCATCCTAATATGGTGTAATAGTAACAAAGGTTGTGTTTCTAACGTTTCCATTCTGTACACGAATGTTTTGAAATAGACGACACCCGTAACATGCAAGAATCAAAAGTTCGCTTCCGAAACAAAAAAGTTCAAAATGTGACAAATAAACGTAATATGGTGTAAAAGTACCAAGTGAGTGTTTCTAGCATTTCCGATCCGTACACAAAGTTTGCAAAATAGACGACACTTGTAAAATGCAAGAAACAAAAAAGTTCAAAAATGCGCCCAATCATCCTAAATGGCAAATAGTAAAAAGGATGTGTATCTAACATTTATGTTCCTAGCACGAATGTTGTCACCATTAACATGCAAGGAACAAAAAGTCCAAAACATGCCAAATCATCGAAATATGGTGTAATACTACCAACTGATGTGTTTCTAGCATTTCCATTCCATACACAAAGTTTGCGAAATAGACGACACCCATAACTTGAAAGAGTAAAACTTCGCTTCCAGAACAAAAAGGTTCATAAACATGTCCAATCAGCGTAATATGGTGTAATAATTACAAAGGATGTGTTTCTAACGTTTCCGTTCCGGAAAGCGATGGTTGTGAAATAGATGGCACCCGTAACATGCTAGAATCAAAAGTTTGCTCTCGGAACAAAAACGTTCAAAAATGTGCCAAATAACCGTAATATGGTGTAGAAGTAGCAAGTGAGTGTTTATAGAATTTTCGATCCTTACACAGAGTTTGCGAAATAAACAGCAGCCGTAACTTGCAAGATTAAAACTTCGCTTCTCGAATGAAAAGGATCATAAACATGTCCAATCATCCTAATATGGTGTAATAGTAACAAAGTATGCGTTTCTAATGTTTCCGTTCCGAACACGAATGTTGTGAAATAGACGGCACCCATAACATGCAAGAATCAAAAGTTCGCATCCGGAACAAAAAAGTTCAAAAATGTGCCAAATAACCGTAATATGGTGTAAAAGTACCAAGTGAGTGTTTCTAGCATTTCCGATCCGTACACAAAGTTTGCAAAATAGACGACACCCATAACTTGCAAGAATGAAAACTTCACTTCTTGAACAAAAGGTTAAAATCGTGCCTAGTAATCCTAATATGGTGTAATAGTAACAAAGGATGTGTTTCTAACGTTTCCGTTCCGGACATGAATGTGGTGACATAGACGACAACTGTAACATACAAGAATCAAAAAGTTCGCTTTTGGAACAAAAAAGTTCAAAAATGTGCCCAATTATCATAATATGAGGTAATAGTAACAAAAGATGTGTTTCTATCGTTTCCGTTCCGGACACGAATGTAGCGAAATAGACGACATCCATAACATGTAATAGACCCGACGGGTACGGGGGAGCCCGATCTTTCGATGAGAGATGGAGGATGTGGTGAATTTGGTGGAGGCCGACATTGGCTGCCCGACTACCACAACCAAGATGGTGTGGCGCCTTGAGCGACAGGTACACCGTCTCCTGATAACTACGATTTGGGGGTGGAGATCGACGTTGTGCTACCCGACTACAACAACCACAAGGATGCTGCGCCTTAGCGATAGTTACACCGACTCCGGTTGTTGCTGCTCTTGCCGTGCCAAGAACAGCCTTGAACCTGCAAGCAATCGAAGAACAAGCAAGAACAAGATGACAAGCAAACACTCACGGATGTGATAGAAGTTGGAGTTTTGATTCAAGTAATCAGGCGGTCTAGCCGACACGCGCATTACAAGGAAGTAGCAGCAGCTATCTTACATCAAACAAAACCCGAGTTCTTTTGTGGCTACCACTTGCTTTTTAAAGGGAAAACTAGAAACTCATGATGGAGTCACGAGCGTTCTTCGGCAGTTTCTGGACGTTTCATCTGTCCTCTACCATTGATTCTTGATCCGTTGGAAAGCAGACGAAGAGACCT
>JAAALK010000444.1:0-21251 GCA_019279435.1 Zizania palustris | reverse complement strand
ATACACTAACAAATCGTAATCCGAAAGGTCTCTACCTGACAGACACTCTACTTTGTTATGGACAGCATCAACCGATACATCGGTCAATGCTACTTGGGCCGAAGTATCCACGGGGATGACCTCCACCTCATCGTCGTCCCACTGTATCAGGCACTGGTGAAGAGTAGAAGGAATGCAACAGTTTGCATGAATCCAGTCACGCTCGAGTAGCATGCTATAATTACCTTGTACGTCGATGACAAAAATGTTGTTGGCAACGTCTTGTTGCCCACCGTCAACTCCATAGAGAGTACGCCCTTGGCCTCGGAGCTCTCGCCGTTGAAGCCGTTGAGCATCAAGTTGGTCTTCTTCAGGTCAACTTCATCCCTGCCAAGCTTCTTCAACAATGAGTAAGGCATTAAGTTGACGGTGGCGCCGCCGTCAATGAGCATTCAAGAAATCGACTTCCCATCGATGTGACCTCTGACATAAAGGGCTTTAGATGGCGAGCTGAGTCCTCGGGCTTCTCGAAGATCGCGCTGTGCGGGCTTGAGGTTCAATTGAGCGACCTCGGCCTCGTCTTGTGGTAAGGCTAACTCGACGGGCAACATGACGATGTTGATGTCCATCACCTGGGGTGCAGGCCCTTCAGAGATGGGCGAGTAATCATCGTCGAGCATGTAATCATCGTCGCTCGGATAAGGAGTCGGGTTGGTTATCTGAACCGGCTTCTCCCTCCATACCTGTTTTGTAGCTGGCCGAGGGCGGATCTCTTCGAAGATAGCATAGCGCTTGGCCTCAGCTTCCCTCTCGCGCATCTCCTGTGCCCATAGTCGTTGTAAGCGTCTCTTCTGTGATTTGGACATGCCTGGAGGTGCCCAAGATGGCTGAGGCTTGGTGCCGGGTGTGCTACTGTTCGACTTCCATTAATTCTGGCCGAAGTGGCACTAATCCCTTCGGCCTTGTGCACCTTGCGTTCGAAGGGGGCTTCGCTGCGAACCCCGTCGGACGGACCGGCCTTGTCAGGCCGATTGAGCCAGGCTTCGGCGTAGAGTCTGGCCGAAGCATGGGACTTACCTCCGTCAGACCTCGGTGACAAAGTCTTTGGGATTGGGACTTCCTGAGACCCAACTCTGATGGTTATGGCTTCGGACTCCCCTGGCTTTGGCCTCCACGTGCTCGCATTCTTCCGCTTCGCATTGCATGGCCCGATTCGGAGGCACCACGGACAGTCTGTGGATGATGCTCCCCTCCGCTGCGTCTGTTTGCCCATGCCATCCATAATACTTCGAAGGAAAACAAGGCATAGTGTTAGGCTACGGAGGGTACCCTGACCCGGATACATACGGAGCCCATGGGGTCCCCGCCCAATCATACGGTGGAGGCATCGGCGGCTCTAGTGGCCTCGCCCAATGTGAGCCGAACCTGTTACCCGGAGGGGGGTTCGGCAGAGTATATGGCATCTCGGACCACACCTACGAAGGGTCCTGCTAGGTCGAAGGTACGTTTGGCCAGTACGGGCCAAAGCCTCTGACCGGAGAAGTCCAACATGGTGCGGGGTTCGGCCATTGGGGGCGAAGTTGCTGTATAGGGGGGCCGACCATTGGGCTCGATTGCTGTTGTACGGGGATTTGACCATTGTAGCTCGGAACCACCGTGCGGGGCATCAGGCCACCACGGTCCGAAGCCTCCGTGCGGAGGGTCCGCCTGCATCGGTCCGAAGTCACCCTCCGAGAGTCCTGGACCCTTCGACTGCTTTAGCTTCTGAGTGTGTGGACCAGTCTCCTTGGCCCTTCTTCGATGCTTGTTCAACAACATGTTATACGTCACCTTCAGCCTCTTGTGAGCCTTAGCCGAAGGTGTATTAATGTTCCATTTCCACACTCCTACCTCGGGTTCTTTGGTACGAGTGTGCGAGTGCGCGGTTCTCCAACAATCACGTCCTTCCCCTTGGCCGACTCGGCCTATTCTGGCTGAATCAACACCTTTTTCTCGCCGAGGTCGACGGCGTTGACGGGAAAAGGATCTTTATCCAGCTTCATCTTCGGATTATGGTCTATCTTCAATCGTCCTTCTTCTATGGACGATAGTATCCGCCGTCGAAAAACATTGCAATCATTAGTATTATGCGAATGCGAGTCATGCCACTTACAGTATGGATGCTTCTTTAACTCATCAGCAGGTGGAATGACTTGACCCTTAGGTAACCTGAGAAGCTGCTTTTTAAGAGAAAATCAATATTTTATCACATTTAGTTATATCAAACGAGTACTTGACTTCACTAAGCCGATTCTTGTGGGGGACGGTCGTAATTCGGAGTAGGTGACAGGTTTATTTTTATCATTCCAAACCCATTCGGCCACGTACATGTCGGCCGAATCCTCATCCTCTGACTCCTCCTCATCAGAGCATTCCATGATGTGGATTTCTGTCCTAGGCTTGCTAAACGTCTTAATAAACTTTTTATCTTTGGTTCGGCCTTCCTGGACCAGAGCCTGCTGCAAAACTTGGCTAACTTCTAAAAAGTTTTGGTTATCTAACCTCTCTTTAATTTCGGAATGCAACCCGTTAAAATCTAGTTCCGCCAAGTCCCTTTCCAAAATATTAAGGCTAAAACACCGGTTTCTCGTATCCCTAAAACGCTTGATGTACTCAGAGGTGTTCTCGCTAGATTTCTGCTTAACCGATGTCAAATGTGAAAGCCTAAGTTCCGTCTCACCCGTGTAGAAATAATCATGGAATTTCCGCTCTAAATCATCCCACGTCTGGATGGAGTTCGGCGGGAGCGCCGAAAACCAAGTGAAAGCGGTGCCGGATAGCGAGAGAGAAAACAGTCTAACCTTTAGAGCATCTATCCCGCTAACTTCTCCACATTGTGCGAAGAATGGACTAACGTGATCTAGTGTAGTTTTGCTACCCTTGCCATCAAATTTAGTGAATTCAGGGATTCTATAGCCGTGTGGTAGGGTACTGTGTCAGATGGTCGAGGTATGGCTTACGGTAAACCCTGACCCTTCCCTTGGGTACGAAGCCGGCACACTCTCTAAATAGTGCGCGGACCCGCTCTTCTATGTAATCTTGGCATGTTGCTTGTGCGCGCCTCTCATGCGGGGGCGTGACACGCGGTGGGATATCGGCGTGTCGGCCATGGGCCTTTTCCCTACGCGCTATTTGTATGGCGTGTTCATGTCCGGGCGCCTGCGCATGTGGTGCGGGCAGCATGGGTATCGGTGTAGGTGGTGGTGCATGGTACATAGTGTTAGTTTGACCGTAGGTGTAATGATTGGTCTCGGCCACAAGTGATGAGGCCGGAGACATGATCGTGCCTGTGTTGTCGTTAGTCCTACCATATACGTGGTTTGCTGGTGGTGCACTAGCAATGGGAACCGGGGGTACGGCCTCAGTAAAGCTGAACCTCCTAAGAGTTGCCTCTACCTGGGAACTGACTGCCGAATATAAACGGTTGGCTAGCGAAGCGCTAATGGCTTGATCTACTGATGCGACTATTTTCTGCTCAATTTCCAAAGAAGATAAACGAGGTGATACAGGTGTTACCTGGACCTGAGTGAGGTCGAGGGTGACGATGTCGCGCTTGATGAAGCCCGCGCGTGTCTTGACGTAGCCCCCAAGCATCATGTCTTGGAGTGCCTTTAACTTTTCCTCGATCTCTACTCGGTCTTCTGCGGGGATATCTTCAAGTGTGGGTGTCAAAATGTTGCGGTTGTCGATATCTGTGCCTCCTATTGTGTCCATCGACGGTGTAGACGTAGTAGTCGACGTAGATGTACCGGTGGCCGATGTAGATGTACTTGTCATATTGGCGTAGCCTTCCCCAGCAGAGTCGCCAAAAAGTGTGTTGACACGGAAACGTGCCCCCGCACTTGGGTCAGTTTGACGATCCAAAAGTGCACGGATACTTAGGAACAAGCCTAAGTGTGATGTAGCACCGACGTCGTGTTCCGACTACCCTTAGTCGTGATAAGGGGGTGGAGTCGCCAGGCAACTAGATTACACAAAATAATACAATTAGCTAAAAGGGATAGATTAAACAGAATAAAATCAGCAAACCAGTCGAAGCCCCGTCTGGTTCGAAGTTTGGTGCGAAGGGGTCACCGAAGTGTACCTTCAGCGTCTGGTGCGAAGTACTCCGCCGAAGTGTGCTTCGGCGTTCGGACTGATCCGGCCGAAGATGGACTCCGAACGGATCTGGACGCGATGATCACTTCTGAACAACGGGGTTCGGCATGAGATCTCCGATACAGTGAACTACGGGATAATGACACGAGGGCCACACGCGGGCGCAACTTCGTCCGATGCGGAGTATGGTCGTGGCGAAGCCTGTTGCCGGAGCCTGTAGTCTCACCGAAGGGTGTCCTGGTGACCTCCGAAACCGTTCTCTCAGCTCTGGACACCTCCGACGAAGTAGATCCGAACGTGGTAACCTGCAAAAAAAAGATGTGCGAAGTACCAATTCAGCCTGAGGACCAAATTTTGCTAAGTGTTGCACTAGTAGCGAAGGTAGCAATCTATTACGCAGATTAGCGGATACTTCACAGGCGAAGTAACAAGGCGATAGCAATCTATTACATAGATTAACAGATACATCACAGGCGAAGTAACAAGGGTTACCACTATTCCGTAGTGGCCGGCAGATCGAGGGCTTCCAGGCAAACCCACAAAGACGTACAGGAAAATAAAGGTAAAGTAAATACGATCAAAGCATAGGGCTTTGGTTTGGTTTGAGTTTGGGGGCTTCTACACTGTCCTCGCCTCTCTATTTATAGGGGCTTAATCTCTGATCTAATCTGCTATTAATCTGGCCAGATAGAGATAAAAATTGAGCTGGAAACGCATACAACTCTACCTCTGCCGAAGTGGGCTTCGGCCAGGCCCGTCGAGGCCTGCTCCTCGGGTCGAAGCTTCGACGGCGTGGGCCTCCGAAGGCTTCCCGGTCGAAGCCCATGGGTCGGCTAGAGGCTTTCGGAGCCCATAGCTCAATGGACTTCAGCCCTGTAGGGCTTCAGACAGACCCTAGACATGTGTATTTTTGGCCCAAATAACCAAAACTGATATTTTGACAATCTAGCCATTAATGCCCATTTTTTACTATCAACAGTTAGATTATTCTTCGTGTGGAGTATCTTGGCCTCTATAGCTAGCCTAATGTTCTAGTGTTCTCTCGTCTAGCATAGGTTTTCCTTGGAATATTTTACTCCTGCACGATTTTTCCTGTTGACGTGTTCCTGGAGTGTTTTTCTCTTGGGTTATTATTCTTGCGCAGAATGCTTGTAGCAGGAAAGCAGCAACTATGGGTGGCAGTAGCCTATGGCTTATGCCTAAGGCTAGCTATAGTAGCTAGTTTGTAGAAGTGTACTGCGGCTACTCGTGTGATTTCCAAGAAGCCTACTGCATAGGGAGCGCATCAAAGCCAGGAGTTAAGCTAATCTTTGCCCTAGTTTTCTATGCACGCGCAGTTTTGGTCAGGACTGGTTCGGTGCTTGTTATTTGGAGAAGTGAACTCGCCCGATTTTTTTTTGTGCTCCATCACGTTCGAAGTTGTCTGATCAAAGTATTTAGCGAAGTCTGTTCATAGTGTCGTAGTAGTTTGCCGAAGTCCTTGCTCTAGGATTTTTAGCTTCGATTGTCCGTGCGAAGTACCAGGGTCTTAACTGTGCGCATGATTTGCATTAACAAGAGAAGCTAGGCATAGGTCTCTCAGGCTACGGCAGAATTCCAGTGAAGCCCACTTTTGCAGCGAAGCCGTTCACTAGCTTTGATTCCCTAACGAAGCTCATGTGAAAGCTTCGAATTGTTTTTTGGCTTGCAGTCTTCGGTCAAGCTTTGGTCAGCTTTTGATCAGGCTTCGATGTTCACATTTACAGCCTTCCCATGAGGACCTCGGACAGACTTCGGCACACCAAATCTTAGGCTTCGCAGAAACTTCGTTTGTCCTTTCGAATATTGTTTTACAGACTTTGAACCAGAGACTGAATTTGAACTGTAATACTTCGTCTTGTTTTGCATGTTTTTTGAGTAAATGTTTCTTTTAATGATGTGTGAACTGCTTATGGTTTGAATGATCTATTAATCTGCCTTTCAACATCGTGTTGGTGTCTTCTCGATTAAGACACTGGTTGATTTTAGGCTAGATTATTTTCTTGGCTTTAGATCTGTTAGTTTCAGTTGGTTGTTTGTCGAGGTGCGTTGGGTGTTGGGAAAAGGCCATTGATTCGCAAGAATTTTTAGGCGCCCATTCACCCCCCCTCTGGTCTCTACTTTCGGTCCTACAATTGGTATCTGAGCCTAGTTAGGGTTTTTCCATACCTTAACTGGTTCTAAACTCAGGTAGTGATCATGACTTCTTCTGGAAAGGTCCCGTCCCTTGAAGCTTTTGGCTATACTTATTGGAAGACTCGCATGCGAGCCTATCTCATGAGCCACAGCGCGGACATTTGGGACATTTGTGTTCACGCTACTTTCACCATATTGCCTATTGCCGAGCGTACATCCGCTGATATTGTTGCCCAGCATCAGAACAACAATAAAGCGGTGAATATTTTGTTTTCTGGTTTAGGTCCCACTGAATTTGAGCGTGTGAGCCATCTCTACACTGCTAGAGAGATCTGGGCTACCCTCCAGGCATACCATGAGGGGATAGCCCAGGTCAAGGCTCGGCTCTATCAGACCTACCGGCGTGAATATGAAAATTTCACACAGAAGTCGGGTGAATTTGTTGAAGCCTTGTTTGGTCGTTTTCAATCGATCATCAACAAGCTTCGGGCCAACAAGGCCGAGGGAGTTCAGCTGGTCTCAGATCATGAGCAGGCGCTCAAGGTTCTTCATACCTTGGACCCTAAGATCTGGAAAATCAAGGTATCCTCCATCATTGAGAGCACCTCTTATGATACCTTGACAATTTCTAAGTTGTTCAGCAAGCTCAAGGCCACAGAGGTTGATATCCAGTTGAGATCAAATCTCACTGGCTCTGGATGAAAAACCCTGGCCCTTGCTACAACTTCTGCTGACCCATCCTCTGTCAGTTGTGCTGGGTTCTCCTTGATGTCTATCACTGAGGACCATCTTGAGTCGCTAGGAGACGATGATCTGTGTCTGTTTAACAACCGGGTGCGTCATGTCTATGATAAGTGAATGTTCAAAACACACGGCACAAAATCCGGATTCTTTGAGTGTGGTGATCCAGGTCATTTCATTGTCGACTACTCCAAGCTCAATGGTCACAAGAAGGGTACCGGTGGTGGCTCCTACGACTCCTACAAACATGACATCTCCTCCTTCACAAAGGGCAAGCCCAAGACAATATTCTTCAGAAAGGCCTTGAAGGACTACCAGTGTGAGAACAAGAAGCCGAGACAAGGTCTTCTTCGTCGATATGGAGAGAAGCTACTCCAAGCGGTCTTCGTCTTCTTCCTCTTCATCAAACTCAAGCGATGAGGAGATCGTGATCAGGAAGGGGAAGGACAAGGATGATCCGGTGGGCCTCTGCTTCATGGCCTTTGGGGACAGGCCGAAGAGCCGCTCACATAACCGCTCACATGGCTCTTGGGGATAAGGAAGAAAGGGCTCCCCCGATGACTCCGACGACGATGATGATGAAAAGGTATCTTCCTATGAATGTGAAATCATTGATTTACTTGAAGAGAACCGTCAGGAGTTGAGATATCGAGAGAAACTACTTGGAGGGGCTAAGAAGAGGATAGATGAGCTTGAGAGTGACCTTGTCGTGGCCAACGGAAGGATTGAGAGTCTATCTCCTTCCCCTTTCTTGGGTGGCTGCAGTGAGTGCCCAAATTGTGAGGTGTTTACTGTGTGACCTGACGACTCTGAAGTCTAGGTACACAGAGAGGGTAGATGAGAGGGACGCTTTGGCCACTGAGCATGCACTACTACAAACCGTCACTGTAGTGGCGTTGGGCAAAACCACTGTAGTGAAGGGCATTAGATGCCCGCCACTACAGATGCTGGTGCTGACAGCAGCACTGACGCACCGCCACTATTGTTGGTAAAGTAGTGGCAGTCGGTGCTGACGTCATCCCGGATAGCCACTATTGTACCAATAGCAGTGGCGGGCGCTGGTGATGCCCACCGCTGCTAATATGGCCGCCACTAAAGTATTGATGACATCACTTGCGACCGCACACTACTATTCTAGCTATAAATGCGCAGCTTCTTCCTCCCCGAGCTCTACCGGAGTTCGCATTTAATGTTGTCCGTACAATGGCGACAAAAATCTAGATAAAGAGGGGGGAGGCTTTGTTTTCGTTTCTTTTGAAGGATTTCATTCTAGGAGGTAAATCCATGCCGAATCTCACATTTATTTTGTATTTAATCATGTATACAATGAGTTATTAGCGTTTTACTAATTTAGGGTTTGTGAATAGAAATTTTCAAATAATCTTACCATTTACAGTGTTACCTTCTCCCAAATGAACAAATATGACCCTCCTCACAATTATTCATCACTTGTATATTGATTTACGTCATTTTAATCTCTTTTTTAATTTGATTTATGATTATAGATCTAGAGTTATGTTGTTTGGAGAGAGAAACCAATATAGTTAATTTATTTAATAATTTTTTCTGCTTAATAAATAGTTTTAATTAAAACATTTATTTTTAATTAATGTTGTTATGAGCGATAATAAATCAATATATTTTCAATTTGTAAATTACTAAAATTAACAATAATTAATTTATTAATATTTTTTCAAATAATATATGTTTTAGATGGAGCACAAGTCCTAGATGTACTCGTCCAACGATGGAGATGTGGTGGCATATTTTAACAGAGTAACTGAATTTACTGAAGCTGCCGCACAATATGCTTCCCGTCAGAGTGAAGAGGCAATATTGTCCTTGTAAAGTTTGTAAAAACGAAGCGATGTATCCGTGTTCTGATCATAAAACCATACGATTTCACTTGTTGACAAATGGTTTCGTGAACAACTATTATATGACGAAACACGGTGAGATGGGCCAAAATCCTCCCGAAGATTCTGATGTGCCGCAAGATGCTCATCAACATAGAAGAGGTTGTGATCATACATCCGGCATAACACATGATGATGTTGATCAACATGATGATGATGACGCCTTGATGTGGAGGAACTGATGCGAAATGTTGCGCCTGAGGTGTTGTTGCGGAGAACTACAACCAAAGGATACGATAACTTTGAAGACACTTGACAAAGCATCAAAAAACCTTCTTTACGAGGAATGTCATGGATGCAATAAGCAGTATACTGTGTTGTACACAATTCTTGAGCTTATGAAATGGAAGGCCAGCAATGGATGGTCTGACACTAGTTTTACCAAAAAACCACAAATATCGAAGAAATAGGAACCATTTCGACGGTACAATCGCGCTTGGATAGCCTCCACGAAATCGAGATGGCAAATTTCTATTCGACAATGGTAAAGAATATCAAAGTTGTTTTCGGAAAGAAGAGGAAGAAATCTGAAAAAATTTCAAAGGACGCTCCATTTAAAAAGCAAGTCGATCTTCTTTAGATATTTGCCCTATTGGAAGGAGTTGGAGATTGGTCATGCTATCGATACAATGCACGTTGAGAAGAATGTCTTCGAAAGCACTATCGGTATTTTGTTAGACATACCGGGCAAATCAAAGATGGACTCAAAGTACGAAGGGACCTTCAAACTCTCGGAATTAGACCCGAGCTTCACCCACAGGAAAGGGCCAATGGAAAATTTTTCCTTCCGGCTTCTAGCTATAACCTCACAATTGACGAGAAAAGATCAATATGTAGGTGTCTACATGGAATTAGAGTTCCAACAGGATTCTCAACGAATATAAAGAATATTGTCTCCGTAGCAGATTTGAGGACGAGCGGCTACAACACTCATGATTGTCATGTGATGCTTGGGCTATTCCTCGCCATCACAGTAAGAGGAGTCAAACATTCATTTTTGAAGATGGTGATAACATGCATGTGTCACTTCTTCAATGTCATATCAAAGAAGGTGATCGACACTGAATAGTTAAATGAATTACGTAAACAAATGAGGGAGGCTATGTGTTAGCTTGAGATGTGCTTTCCTCCTTCATATTTTGATATTATGGAGCACTATATGATACATATAGCAGACCAAATCTTTGTTCTCGGTCCAACGTACCTGCACAATATGTATGCGTACGAGCGTATAATGGTTATCTTCAAGGGTTACGTACGAAATCGTGCTTATCCAGAGGGTTCCATGATAGAGGGCTACACGACTGAGGAAGTCACTGAGTGCTACGCAGATTACATAAGAGATGGAAGACCAATAGGAGTTCCCATGTCCTGGCACCATGGAAGACTCACCGGTAAAGGAACTAAAGACAGGAAAATCATACGAGACAATAGTTACCAAACAATAAGAGAATCACATTACAGTGTAATGCATCAGTTGGCAATTATGAGACCATATGTTGAACAACACCTGCAAGAGCTTCGTGAAAAGAATGAAGATCACGATGAACAATGGATTATGAAAGAACACAAAATTTATTTCACATCATGGCTGAGGGATCTAAACCTTTCGATTGGAGAAACCGACGAAGAGATGATGATAAATAAATTGTCTTACGGTCCATTGAGCATGGTTAAAACATGGCAAGTGTATGACATCAATGGTTTCACATTCTATACCAAAGCAAAGGATCAAAAGAGTCAGCGCCAAAATAGTGGTGTCAGAGGAGAAGCATAAGATAGCACTGGACAAAAGAATGCTTACTATGGATACATCGAAGAAATATGGGAACTTAACTACGGGAACTCTATAGAAATCCCTGTATTTAAGTGTCAGTGGGTCAGACATCTAGAAGGTGTGGAGGTGGATGATTATGGGTTTACGATAGTTGACCTTAATAAGGTGGCTTATAAAGATGACCCTTGGATACTCGCTCAATCCGTGGCACAAGTATTTTACATACTTGATCCTAAGATGAGAAAAAAAATACATTGTTGCTCCAGGAAAACAAAGAATTGTTGAGTTGATGGAGTCGAAGACGAAGAAGAATTAATCAGTTTGATTGAGGGTGTCGTTTTTCGTTGACATATCAAGGATCAATGTGGTTGAAGCAAAATGTCATTTGGCAGTGTGATTCCTATCTATCGCACCAATGGCGATGGAAAATTAGTGCAAGGCTAGATCATTTATGTTTAGCGTGCGTATTTGTAAAATCACATATGTCATTTATTGTTAAAACATTTCAAGATCAAATGAGGATTTAATTAACATCAATAGAAAATTTATTAAAATATTTAATGTTTGGGGCCAACGCAAGGTTCAAATCTCAAACCGCCTGTCGGCAGCGAGGTTCGAACCTCGAACCGCATGGCCCCAAGTGAGCCCCCCGCACCACTGCGCTACTAAGTGTTTCACGTCATTGTAGGAAGTGTATTATATGCTATATATAATCCCTACCTCTATTAGTAGTGGCGGGCTGGATGACGTCAGCATGCCCCACTAAAGAAAATAGCAGTAACGGGCAGAATGACGTCAGCATGCCCGCCACTGATAATACACCTATATATAATTTCCACTCCCGCCGTCCGAAAACCTAGTTTCATTTCTAAACCCTAAACTCCCGTGTCGCCCCCCTCCTCCCGTCGCCACCGTCGACGTCCCGGAGCACGCCGCTGCCCTCCGCCCATCGCCGCCTTCCTCAGAGCCCATCGCCGGTCAGTAAATGATTATTATTAACCTATCTTTGTCTTATTTTATTCGAGCTTAGGGTTAAAATGATTTCTAATTGTTATATTAATTTATGCATGGTAATATAATTTAGTATAATATTAATAGTAGAATGCACTATAACAATAATGTTTTTTAATGTACTATAAAAATTTCTGAGAAAAAAAATTTCCACTATAACAATGTTTTTTAATGTACTATAATTTTACTAGCTTAGGGTTTTTCAATGTTATATCAATGTGACAAAAAATTGCAGATGGCTCCTCCTAAGATTGAACCAAACAGTGGATCCTCAGACTCTACATCAAGTGGCGTGTGTGAGGTTTGCAAATGCGGTAAACATAAGGTACATGATGGTGTAGTTTGCAGTTGTTTGGCGAGGAAAGTGATTCTCATAATGGACTCCGACTCGGAGGACGACTCGCGATCGCCGCAACCAGATAGGGTAAGTGTTGGCAGACGGAAGAATGATGAACAACCGGTGGTAGAAACATGCCGAGGCTAGCGGTGGAAAAGGGAAGCATGTAGAGCAATGCAGCAGCAAGAGGAGGAAGGAGGCAAGATCCTCTTTTTATGCAAATTTTATATTTTTATCATCCAATTCAATCATTGATAAGTTGTTCTCACTATCGCCGCCGCTGTATTTTCTTGTTCAGGAACATGGAGAGCAGTTTAGACTACCTGATGATGCCGAGTTGGTTGAGGATTGGCAAGTTGAGGCTTTTAATCTGTTTAACCAGAAATAGGTTGGGTTTGTGCCAAGAAGAAGAATCTCCAAACCATATCTTTCTTTTGGGTTTGACCAGTAGTGCGTTTCGATGTGTAAGCTGGTTTCCCCAGCCTGGACTTGTGTTTGTTTACATTTTCAATAAACATGATGTGTCAAGCGAGCCCCCGCCCACCGCGCTACAAAGTCTCGATCATATCGTAACAACATGTAATAAAAACACACTTAATGAAATAAAAACAGTAAACTAAGGGAAAAAATACCAATTTTTGCAATTAGAATATTGGTGTTGTATTTTTATTGTACAAAAAGTTTCAATTTCAAAGGAAATAAACTATAGATTTTGCTTTCAACCTCAGTCATTTCTTCTCTAAACCCTAATGCATCCCCGGAGAATCTCATGTTTCTTAATGAAATAAAAAAAAGTAAACTGAGGCAGAAAAATACCAATTTTTTAAATTTGATAAGTTATGATGTATGTTTATTGTTAAAAAAATCAAGTTCAAACTAGAATTTAAACATGAATAAAAAATCATGAAAATTAAAATAGAAATGTAAAAAAATGTTTGGATGCTAGCAGCAAGGTTCGAACCTCAAACCGCCTGCAGGCAGCAAGGTTCGAACCTCGAACCGCATGGCACCAAAGCAACCCCCGCACCACTGCGCTACAAAGTGTTTCACAACATGAGTGGCAACGTATGCTAGATAACCCCCACCTCTCATAGTAGTGGGGTCGGGTATGCTGACGTCACCAGCTCGCCACTGCTATTCCTTTTAGTAGTGGCATCGAGCACCAGCGGCGGCGGATTAATAGGCGGGCTGGCGCCGTCAGCATGCCCGCCACTGCTAATACAACTATATAAAAGTTTTTGCTCCCGCCGTCCGAAAACCTAGTTTATTTCTAACTCCCTGTGCGCCGAACTCTGCCCATTGCCGCCGCCCGGAGCCCACCCGCCCTCGAGCCCATTGTCGTCGTCCCCGAAGGCCGTCGCCGCCAACTCCGCACGTCGCTCCCAAAGCCCACCACCCTCGGAGCCCGTCGCCACCAAACTCCGCCCATCGCTCCTGAGGCGCGCCGCCATCCCCGAAGCCCGTCGCCGTCGTCCCGAGCACGACGCGACCCACCGTCCCTGGAGCCCGTCGCCTTCATCCCTGAGCCCACGCCGTCGTCCGGATCCTGCACTGCCGCCCTCCACACATCACCACCATCCGGAGCCCGTGTCGCCGCCCTCCACTCGTCACCACCGTGCTGAAAAAAAGGTCAGCTAGTGCCCTTTTTTACTGTTATGGCAGTGTTTACTAGCGAATCTAGGATTTTAGGATAGTTCCATTATTTTGCCGATAAAATTTTAATTACATTTTATTTGTATGGTTCTAAACACATAATTTTTGAAGATAGTGTTAATAACATTATTTTCCTAATAAAGACACTATAATTTGAAGAGGGAGAAGGGAGCGGTCGGCTAGATCTGAAGAGGGAGAGTTAGGCGACTGACGGGATCTAGAGAGGGGAAAGTGTAGGTGAACGGTGAGATTTGCACAGGGGAGAAGGCGGGCATTCGACGGCAGCGGTGTGAAGCACGGGCGACGGTGGTGAACAAATAAAAATAGAAAATGTTGATTGTGGAATGCAGTTTAGGCCTATCTTTATTTTATTTTTTCTATTTTGGTTGAATGTGTTCTATTTTGATTCAGAAATTTCCCCTTGAATTCATTGCAAGGTGTTTAGATAATTAAGTTTGTTTAAATTTGATTTCTTGATCAGACATAAAGATTAAATAGCAAGTTTGTGATATAGTCTTTAATTTGACTCATTGGAGCTAAATCTGTGATTTAGTTTGGGAGCATTGGGTGTTTTGAAAGGGCCATCTAATTCAAAAGAATTTTGTCGAGGCGCCTATTCATCCCCCCTCTAGTTCTTGAGTGAAGTCTTCTATATCTAAGTTATGCCATGAGAAATATTGCATACCACATTACCACTTTTTTAGAACAACTTTTAGAGGCCTATGATGCAAATCGTATTGAGTTATCTCATGTATGTCATCAACCATGCGCACATCCATTCCTATCAACACTTCTTCTTTCTCGTGTTGCTGACAGGGAATGGATGTGCTCACGGTTCCATGGCAGCCATGAACATTTTGAAAAACAACACAAAATATGCTGAGGCCTCAACAACACAAGAGGAGAACAACACAATCTCCTAACTTGAGGATTAATTAGTAGCTTCAGATAATAGCTGACTACTGTAGCCAAGAAGAGTTTCATACATTTCCCACCTTTGGCACTGTGATCAGTTTACTACTGCTATTACTTCTGAGCTACAGTAGTAAACTGATCACAGTGTCAAAGGTGGAAAAGTATGAAAACTCTTCTTGGCTACAGTAGTCAGCTATTACTTCCGAAGCCACTATATTAATTCTCAAGTTAGGAGATTGTGTGTTCTCTCTCTAGTGTTGTTAAGACCTCAACATATTTTGTGTTGTTTTTCCCTCTAATGTTCCATGGCAACAAAATATGCTGAGGCCGCAACAACACTGTGATCAGTTTACTATTGTTATTACTTCTAAGGCTACTATACTAATCCTCAAGTTCATCCGGCTGAAAGCCAACATTAGATTCTGCAATTCCTTTTAGAGGCCTATGATGCAAATAGTAATTGGTTATCTCATGTATGTCATCAAGCCGTGGGACACATCCATTCCTGTCAACAACTTCTTCTTTCTCGTGTTGCTGACAGGATGGATGTGCTCACGGTTCCATGGCAGCCATGAACATATTTGAAAAGCAACACAAAATATGCTGAGGCGTAAACAACACTGTGATCAGTTTACTACTGCTATTTCTAAGGCTACTATATACTAATCCTCAAGTTCATTCGCTGAAGGCCAACATTATTCTGCAATTCCTTTAGAGGCCTATGATGCAAATTGTAATTGAGTTCTCATGTATGTCATCAAGCCGTGTGACACGTCCATTCCCGTCAACAGCTTCTTCTTTCTCGTGTTGCTTAGGGAATGGATGTGCACATATATAGTTCCATGGCAGCCATGAACATTTTGAAAAACAACACAAAATATGCTGAGGCCTCACAACACTGTGATCAGTTTACTACTGTTATTACTTCTAAGGCTACTATATACTAATCCTCAACTTCATCTGGCTGAAGGCCAACATTAGATTCTGCAATTCCTTTAGAAGCCTATGATGCAAATTGTTATTGAGTTTCTCATGTATGTCATCAAGCCGTGGGACACATCCATTCCTGTCAACAACTTCTTCTTTCTCGTGTTGCTGACAAGGAATGGATGTGCTCATGGTTCCATGGCAGCCATGAACATATTTAAAAGCAACACAAAATATGCTGAGGCCTAAACAACACTGTGATCATTTTTACTACTGCTATTATTTCTAAGGTTACTATATACTAATCCTCAAGTTCATCCGGCTGAAGGCCAACATTAGATTCTGCAATTCTTTTTAGAGGCCTATGATGCAAATTGTTATTGAGTTATCTCATGTATGTCATCAAGCCATGAGACACATCCATTCCAATCAAAGCTTCTTCTTTCTCGTGTGCTGACAGGGAGGATGTGCTCATGGTTCCATGGCAGCCATGAACATATTTGAAAAACAACACAAAGTATTCCAGAAAGCACAGGAAATCGCTGAGTGGGAGAAGACTGGAAAGTTGAAGCTCGAGGGATGTAATGACTAGCTTACATCTGCTCCGGAAATGAGGAACATCGAGGGCGCACCCAGGTGTCTCTTCTATAGCACCCTAGAAAAATACTTTCAAGAAACAGGAGGGTGCCACATACAAGAAGCATCAAGCACGCACAAACGACGCCATAGAGCGCCGTGCAGAGTGGGAGCAACACTTTTTGAATTTATTAACGAGAATCCAAACATAATGGAGGCTGCAGCGGGACAAATAATTGTGCCAGAGGTACGACTCGACGTACCAAGCATGTTGGCTCAGTACAAGACAAATTTCCTATAAATTATATTAAAGAGGACACACCATGCAGCCTGCATGTACCGATAGGCGCAAAGGGCATTCCCAAGAGGTTGCACGAGGCATTGCTATGCCTGGGGATTTATTTCACAATCGGCCTATTCCTGCTGACTATACCAAGGTTCAGGTCATGAGATCACCAACGACAGATTTATTAATGACCCCTTGGATCTTCCAATGCCTAATGAGGGGATTGAGACAATCGGAGATGCTCTAAATACTTTGTCCTATTGGCGAGCCGAGATATCAAACTACAGACAAGTTCTCAGAGTAAATCACCTATTGTCTCATCACAATCTCCCACATATCTTTCATCTCAGGATGTGCAAATATAGGATCTTTATCACCTGTTGATGAGCGGAGATAGAGGAAAAGGCAGAGGAAGAGCCAGTGCCCGATAAAGTGGCAGAAGTGATAGAATCGAAAGTGACTTCTGATCCTCAAGTGACAAAGCCAGTGTCATGCTTGAGCCCACTAATGAGCCCAACACAAATGTGCCAGAGCCAGATCAAATGCCAGTGCCAGTTCGGCTGAGCCTCAAGTGCCAGTTCTGGCTGATCCTCAAGTGCGGTGGCCAAGCCCATAA
Source organism: Zizania palustris (assembly GCA_019279435.1). Classification (NCBI taxonomy): domain Eukaryota; kingdom Viridiplantae; phylum Streptophyta; class Magnoliopsida; order Poales; family Poaceae; genus Zizania; species Zizania palustris. Next base: position 4,226 of record JAAALK010000444.1, on the reverse strand, counting down.
CAAAAGTGCCAGTGCTAGTTGTCGAGCCTGAAAAACAAGATGCATGCCCAAAGCCAGCAATCCACAAGATAATTGTTCAAGCTGGGCAGTGTTCTGCGCCGAAATCTGAGATGCATAATTTTTTACTACTATGGGGCAAACACGTTCTATGCCCGAAGCGGCTCCATAAAGGCTCCGTACAAAAGCATGCGGGCTCACTTTCTGTTGATAATGGACCTACGGAGACGAGGATTATATCGAATACGAACCAGACAAACCATTATTACCCCAAGGAGTACTTAAGAGTATGCCTTGGATGATGAAAACATTTCATGACTGGTACCTCGAAGCGTCTTCGTTAGGAGTAACACAAATAGAACTGAAGGTTCCACAAGAAATATTCAACTGCCCAGAGTTTAAGCTTGCACTATTTTTCGATGACTTCCATCGGATGTTTCGTCTGAAGCAACCGACATCACAAGCATGATGCTCTGGTGCATGTAAGTACTTTATACTTTGTCAATACAAAGCAAAAATAAATAATGTCTTATATTGACTATTGTTTCATAACATATGCAGTTGTAATTCATGCTGTGACGAGTCTAATATGTATGGGTACTTGAACCGTCATTAATAAGCCAAAGTGCGCTGAACCCGACACTAAACCAGAACGATAGCAAGTACTGGACTGCGGGTAAGAAAAAATTTCAAAAAAGATGTTCAATAAAGACGAAGACACACTTAAGAAGAAAAAAAGAGTTGTGCCGCGTTGTATATTGCGCGGTGCATGGATCAATGGAAGGACAGAGAAATGATAAGTGGGGCATATAACTTTAAGTAAGTATACCCACTATATCCACTTAATCACGTTTTATCGATTATGAAACTAACATAATATATATTACTTCTTTCGATAGTGATCATTGGATTGCACTTCTAATATACCCAAAGAGCTCAAGGGTTTATGTGCTCGACTCGCTCGACAAACCCAAAAAGAATATCAAGATATATTAAATGTTATTCAGAGTGCATATAGATACTACGTGGAAAAGTTAGGTGGCCCACATGATCCACAAAGGCCGAAAGATATGCTTATCAGAACCAACTATCCGGTAATATTATATTTTAAATTTCTTAACTCAATTGATAAAGCCAAACTATATATCGTTCTAACTTTGTCTATTTTGAAGTGTCACAAACAATCTCTTGGTTCCGTGCATTGCGGCTATTATACTTGTGATTTCATGAGCAATAACTTAGGAAAGTTTGTGCGGACATATCTGAGGATACTAAAGAAGTAAGTTGATTTCTTGTGTGTTAATCTAATATAACTTGCAGCGTATGTACTTATTTTACGTATGCAGGCGTAAGGTCCATCAACCGTTGCCCAGAAGAGCCAACTCTCAGAATCACAAATGTACGAAATGTATCAAGGATGTGTGCTTCACGATGCATGAGATTCTTCATGAGCTTGGAGCATTTTTCGATCTGAGAGTGAAGTGGCCAAGCATCCAACTTTGTATGATTGGGCCGGAAGAATGAAAAGGCAAACCAAGATATGAGTTGGCCTTCCAAGAAAACATAAAACCCATGAGCATGTATTTGTGAAACAATGGTTAATTTTGAAATTTTGATAGATGTAAACTTTTTAGACTTGATGTGTGATGAAATGTAAATTTGTAAATGATGAGTGTGTTGTTGTTGTGTGTATGTAGATGGTTGTGTGAAGCATATAATGTAAACTTTTGTAAATTGATGAGATGGATGGTTGTTGTGTTGATGTGTTGTTGTTGTGGATATGTATGTGGATATGTGGATGTTTTGCTGCTGTGTATGTGGATGGCTGTGTGAAGCATATAATTTCTGTGTTTTGGTTTGTGGGATCACAGCATTCTGTGTTATGGGTTATACACAGCAGTGGCGGGCAGATGAGGTCAGCTTGCCCGTTACTGCTGTTGACACAGTGGTGGCGGGCGCGCTGACATCATCTGCCCGCCACTGCTATTGATAACAGTAGTGGTTGGCAGATGATGTCAGGCGCCCGTTACTGTTGTTGACATAGTGGTGGCGGGCGAGCTGACCTCATCTGCCCACCACTGCTGTTATCAATAGTAGTGGCTGGCAGATGAGGTCAGCGCGCCGCCACTGCTGATGACACAACGGTGGCGGGCACTCTGCCTGCCACTGCTAACCAGGGATAGCAGTGGCGTTAGAGCAGTGGCAGACTAGATGCCCGCCACTTAGGTCATTTTGCCCACCGCTACAGTGTCGCTTGTAGTAGTGTTGAGAGTGCTCAGCTGGAGCTGTGCCACTATCGTCGTGCCCTATGTTGATTGCCCATTCCATCTAGCTAGTTTAGTTGAGCTAAAAGCCAAGGATGATGAGGAGTTGGTGAGTTGGAGAGAGTCAAAGCTGAGCTGGAGTAGACTAGGCTAGAGATTGAGACATTGTCAGTTCCACCCACTGTTTGTGAGAACTGCTTATCTTAGATTGGAGTTGATCAAGCTGAAAGCCGAGAAGTCTGTCCAAGTCGATAGAGAGTGTGAGACCTGCTTGTCTCATGTGGAGGTACTATCTTCCTTGAGAGAGGAGCTAGCTGATGTTCAGAATGAGAACTTTTACCTCCGTCAGATCCTGAGTTGGGTGAGTGCCAGAGAGCCCAACTCGACATGATGACCAGCAGTTTAAGAGGCAGGATGGGTTAGGGGTAGGCTACACCTATACCAAGGCTGACTTTGAGAGTGCCATTAGCCGAGCAGTGGAGTGGAGTAAGATGACTCCTGAATAGAGATATCCCAAGACTCACTCCACTAAGTCTTTCTAGGCTAGTCAGCCCAAGGATGGAGTGTTTCAAGAGCATCCTAAAGCTCCACCCAAGAAGCCCATCTGGATCCCAAAGCCCAAACATCTCCACACTTCTCTAGACTCTCTACCTGGACCCTCTCACTCCAAAGAGTCTACACCCAACACCACCAAGCCCAAGAACCCCAAGCCTCAACCACATCCCAAGAAGCCCACCTATCATTGTGAGTACTGTCAGAAAGACGGGCATCTTGAGGAGTATGCTTTAGGAGGAAGCGGGTTGAGAGAGTAGAGAGAGCTCGTGGTGGGCAGGACAGTTCTACCAGTAGGGTGGTAGACTGAGAGTTCCTCGATGCGGGGAGAGGCTAGAGGCCAGGCCGCGTGTCGTGTAGATGGTGGTAGAGGAACGGCTTTCAACCCGTGCTCCGGAGGGTGGTGCTCGCTCCGGCAGAGCTACAGGTCATTTTGGATATGTTGGGGGAAAATATTCCATCCTCAGGGTTATTGCCGTAACAGCACAAAGGCAGATAATGGATTCGAAGGTTTCAGATGTCCATCTTCGAAGATGTCCTAAGTCAAGCTCGAAGTATGAAGATGGGCCTTGGTTCGGAGTATATCTTCGAACTAAGGTTCTTTGAGATCTTTTCTGCCAGCTAAGATGGAAGATTTATCTTTTATCTTATTAGATTAGTCTTTTACCATTTTAGCCCTATCAAGGGTACCAAATAGTTTCCACTATGTCGGTTGTAATAGAGGGGTAAATAGGTCTTTTCCTTAATATTTGGGCCTATAAATACCCCCCATTTCACCCTGTAATAGGGACCGAATACAAGTTATTCAATACATACATTCGAACTATTCTAAGTTGTTATCCTTTCGGAGGCTTAGAACAGTTCATTTCGCAAACACTTCGTTTGTCAGTTTCTAATTTACAGAAACCTATTAGCGTAATTTTACGCCAACAGTTGGCGCCGTCCGTGGGGAACTTAGTCCAAGAACTTCATTCTCTACCAATTTCTTACATCATGCCTCCTAAGCGGAGCACCTCGTAACCCTGTTCGAAGGTCCTCTCGGATCTCCAGAGAGGCACCATCCGATACGGTTGAGGTCGGACGGCCTTCGACATTCCTCCCACCTCAAACTCCGGAAGGAGTTTCCATCCCTCGAATATACGGAGTTCCTCCGCCAACTCCTTCTATACTTCGACCACCGGAGTCCCCCTTCCACCTTCAATCCCACTTCGAACTGATCCTCTCAGTTCTCAAGACCCGGAAGATCCTTCCGGAGGAGATGAAGACAATCTTGGTGATACGGCCGCTCAAATGGCCAGTCTCCAAGCTGAAGTAGAGGTGGCGACAAGAAGCTGCGAATAGCGTCGTTCTCAAGCCATCCCGGTTATTCCAGAAGTGCCGAAGACGCCGAACCCATCTATCCCGAAGCCCCGG
>JAAALK010000445.1:0-21387 GCA_019279435.1 Zizania palustris | reverse complement strand
TGTTTGGTGGTGGGTAGGATTTTGGCTGATGGGGTGTCTAACAGAGCTCTCTCTTTCTCTAGGGTAGTGGGAGAGGTAAAAACAGTTTTATTTTCATTCTCTGAAGGAATCCTCTCAAAATCAAACCTAGAGCTAACCCTGCTCTGTCAGCACACATCTTGGTCTTGGCCAAGAGAAAATCCATCCTACCCTTTCCCTCAGTGCATTTATTAACCACGAAAAGAAGGTATTCATTTTCTGACATGAGGTTCTCAGCTCGCTCTCTAACGGTGCCTAGTTGGTCCTTAAGGGTAATGCACGTGTCACATACAGGCTGCACATCCTTAGAACTAACCGGCCCTCTCCAATCTAGCCTCTAAATCATGAACATGTTTATCACGTAAATTAATACTCTCGCGCAATAAAGAACAGTTCATGCAATCAATATTATCATGAGGTCTAGAATCCACCACCAAAAGCTGCTTCTGTGCAGTCTCAAGCTCAGAAAGAGTTTGAGCATGTACAGAACGCAACTAAGAAAGCTCACCCATGACTACAGTACAAGATTCACATTCAGCATCATTAACTTTAGACTTAAGCATGGCATATTCAGTAGATACAGATTCTAGCCTAAGTCTAAGGTCTTTTCTTTCTCTAGCGGCTTGCACAAGTAATCTATCCTGACCAAGAACTACTTCATTCAGCTCATCTAATTTAATCAATAGCTGGTCAGATGATAGAGGTACGTCAGATGAGTCAAGCTCATCGCCGGCTGTGATCGCTGTCGGCCATGAAGCAAAGGCCGGTGAAGTCTCGTCCCTTCTTGTCCTTCTTGTCCTTCCTTGGGGACTCCTCCTCCTCAGAGCTCGACTCCTCAGTTGAGGAAGTGTCGATGTCGCTGAGAGCAGCAACAAATGCTCTGGAAGCGGCTTTGGCTACTCTCTTAGCCACCTTGCCGCGCTTGCCCTTCACAAAGGGTTTCCTCTCCTTCTTGTGGTATTTGGGGAGCTCACTCTCATCTCTCTTCTTGAGCTTAGGGCAATTGGCCTTAATATGAGAAGTGTCGCCACATTCAAAGCAACCACTGAAACCACTTCTCCTCTGATCCCGTCTTTCATGATGAAAACGGGTGAACCTTCTGGCAATGAGAGCAAGCTCATCATCATCCAGAGTGTCCACCTGCTCCTTTGTGATGGAGACCAGGGAGGACAAAGCAAAACCATCTGCAAGAACACAAGTACCAGATGTGCTTGTTCTGCTGCGGTGCCACGGCTAGTGCTAGAAACCAATGCCAATGGCTTTGGCAAAGAGCTTCTGTGCACTGCAAGAGATGCCTTGGCAATCTCTGTGGACTTCAGCTTGCTAAAGAGCTCATCACAGGTCAATGTGTCATAACCTGTGGACTCCTCAATGCTGGATATCTTTACTTCCCATATGCTACGGTCAAGAGCATAGAGAAGCTTGATAGCCCTATCATGATCATTGTAAGCAAGCGTCCCGTTGGACCGCAAGTTACTCACTATAGCATCAAAGCACGAAAACATGGCATCTATAGATTCACCAGGTGCTTGCACAAACAGCTGATACTGTTGATTGTATGTGCTTTGGCGCCTGGCCTTGATCTGTGTAGAGCCCTCATGAAAAATAGTGAGTGTTGTCCAAATTTCCCTAGCAGTCCTAAGGTGTTGCACTCTATCAAACTCACTTCTACTCAAACCAATGAACAGTATATTTCTTGCCTTGGAATTGGCATTATACTGATCCTTTTCTGTTTGAGAGGTGTGAGTATCAGGGATGGAGTATTGTGAGTCCACAATCTCCCAAATTGCATTTCCTTGGCTTAGCAAGTAAGCCTCCATGCGCACCTTCCAGTATGCAAAGTCAGTCCCATCGAACAGAGGAATTTTACTAGCTCTGTCCATGTCGTCAACAGATCACAAAACCGGTTAAGGTCAACTCGTGATCTTAACCCGCTCTGATACCAATTGTTGGATCGGAAACGGCGACCAGAGGGGGGTGAATGGGAGCTTTTAAAATTTCGAGCTAAAAACAGCCTTCTGTTTTTAATTGTCTTCTGCGGAACAGGCTTCGAACACAACCCTCGAAGGTCTGGTTCGGAGGTAATTTACAGCTCCGAACACAGGCTTCGCAAGGGAGCAAAAGTTCGAAGTCAAGAAGACTTCGCTCCACCCACAACCCCGAAAAATCAACTCTGCTAAGTCAGTGCAGGCTCCACACACAGGGTGCTTCGAGCAGGCTTCGCACTTCACCCTTCGCAAGAGTGGACTACCCTCTGAGGACTTCGACCAAATACTGGTGCTGGGCTTCGTACTACGAAGGTCTAAACGCACACTCACGGACTTCGCTAGGGGCTTCATCACGATAAAAACACGGGCTTCGATCAGGGCTTCGCTGGTAAGCAGCGAGGTCTAGCCTCTTTTTACACAGAGCGAACGCGCACTGAAAAACACACTTCGCACACAACACACTTCGCCAACGCAGGCTTCGATGCACTGCCACAAGTCACTCAAGGTGACACACAAATGGACGAAGTATGCAGCGAGGTATGAAAAACAAGCTCAAGCAAAAAGCACACAGAAGCAGGGCTTCGCCGCTTGAACAAGGAACACAGTAAAAGAACTCACTGGATGAATACAAAGTATGTGGAGGCTAGTACAGGAGCTCAACAGTAAATGCTCAAAGTGTTAAATGTTACCTACCCAGCCCCCATATTTATAGCCACTATTCACCCAAGTGAATTGACTACTTTACCCCTAGGGTTTACACCAGTTTTGTCTCTACAGAACAGAAGGGTACAAAAGGTAGTCAACTTTATTCTGGAGGCTTCTCTGTCAGCTTTGTAGAGGGGACAGCGTCAGCTTTTTGCAGAGCAGACAGTGTCAGCCTTTGCAGTCTTTGACCTTTCTGAAGCCCCCCTTCGCACGCGAGGGGTGTGGTAGCTTCGGCGAGAAGCCTTGAGCCTGACGGCCTTCGCTTCAACGAAGTTAGCCTCCGATACATTGATGGTTTTGAGCCGAAGCCATCAAAGCCTTTGGGTCTTCGCACCATCACCTCCGGAGTGGACCACCACGGCTTCGTAGCTACTCCCAGCTCGAACTCCGTCAGTCCGTGTACCGAAGCCATGCATGGCCGAAGTACCACAAGACAACCACACTCCGGAGCTAGCCTCGCTCCGAAGCCTTCCTCACTCTGAAGCCCCACCTTCGGAGTACCACCCTTCGAAGTCCCTCCTTCGTCCAAGGTCTCCGCATGAAGCATTCCATGAGCACTTCGTCGTAGTGTCTCTCCCCGAGCACACTCCTCGACGAGCCTCACCCGGACCATGCCTTCGATGCACCTCGACTTCATAGACCTTCGTCGGGTAACTTTCGAGTGTCTCCCTCCGGAGCACACTTCGAACGCCTTGCCTCCGCAGAGGACTTGTTCCAACATACTCCGAAGTCACTCCATCCGGAGTACCCTTCGAAGTGTCTCGCCTCCGAGGACTTTGTCTCGGAGTACCTTCACCCGGAGCCACGCTCCGCACTTACTGCCCTCTCCTGGTGCACCTCGACCCGAGGTCCGACCCAGACCCCTTCGCAGCCACCGTGACGGAGCTCCCCGCTCCCCTGGCATCAAGCCTCCCGCTTGACCCAGGTTCACCTGCCGCGAACCGTTCGTCGCCTCTGAAGTCCCCTGCGCACCACAGACAAACAGACAAGTGTATCCAGTACCCCGGAGACCTATCCGGGTTAGCAACCTTCGGCACACACTCCGGTGTACCGGCCAAAGTACCGAGACCTTCGGTACACCCCAGTCATCGTGTACTGTCGGACCCCTCCGACAGGCACACTCCGCTGCGACATCTGTAGCCACCAAACCACCGAACCCTTCGGTGAAAACACCTCCGAACACCTTCGGAGTTCCAACCTCCGAACCCCCTTCGGAGGTACTCCTTCGAACCAGAGGATAAACTCTGTCAATCACTCATCACACTCCGAAACCAACCCTTGGTTTCTCAATCTCTAAACTGACTTGATAGTTGTTGTTGTATGAGAACTCTGCATAGGGCAACCTCTTGTCCCACATTCTGCCAAAATCTATGGCGCATGCTCTGAGCATGTCTTCTAGTATCTGATTCACCCTTTCAGTCTGGCCATCGGTTTGTGGGTGGTATGCCGTACTAAAGTTCAATTGGGTGTCGAGCCCTTCCTGAAGATTTTTCCAAAACTTGGAGGTGAACTGGCTACCTCGATGAGATACTATTTTCTTCGAGACTCCGTGTAAACACACGATCCAGTCCATGCATAATTCCACTAGCTTTGGGCCACTATAAGTCATCTTGACGGGGATGAAGTGAGCTACCTTAGTGAGCTGATCAATGATCACTCAAATGGAGTCATATCCGGCTTTGGTTCTGGGTAGTCTAGTGATGAAGTACATTCCTACCTCTTCCCACTTCCATTCGGGGACATTGAGGGGCAGCAATAAACCAGTAGCTCTCTGGTGCTCTGCCTTGACTCGCTGACAAGTATCACATCTAGCTACATATTCAACAATCTCCCTCTTCATACTGACCCACCTGTACTTCTCCTGGTAGTGGATGCCCAGGTCGGGGTAGGTGAAGATGTACTCGAGGCTCTTGTGGTCGGTGAAAACTTCACATCTGTTACCAACAAGATAATCCCTCCATATCGTCAGTGCATGGACTACTACTGCCAGTTCTAAGTCATGTGTGGGGTATTTCAGCTCGTGCAGTCTCAATTGCTGAGAGGCGTATGATACCACTTTCCTGTCTTGCATGATAACACACCCTAGTCCAAGGCAAGAGGCATCTCAGTAGACATGGAAGTCTATCTAGGTGTCCGGTAGTGTCAATACTGGGGTTGATACAAGCTTCTTCTTGAGGGTATGGAAGCTTTCTTAGTAGGCTGGAGTCCATTCAAACTTTACATCCTTCTGTAGGAATCTAGTCATGGGCTTGGCGATCTTGGAAAAATTTTTGATGAATTGCTGGTAATATCCGGAAAGTCCTAGAAAACTCTGGATCTCCGATATATTCTTGGGTTGTAACCAGTTTGTTACTGCTTCCACGGTGGTCGGGTCCACGGCTATTCCTCCGGCAAATATGACATGCCCTAGGAATTTCACCTCGGACGACCAGAATTCATACTTGCTCTACTTGGCATATAAATGATGCTCCCGTAACTTCCCAAGGTCAGAAGGAGATGGGTTTCATGTTCTTCCTTGTTCTTAGAGTAGACGAGGATGTCATCGATGAATACTACGATGAATTTGTCTAAGAATTCCATGAAGACGTTGTTCATCATATTCATGAAGAATGTGGGGGATTCGTGAGTCCGAACGACATCACCGTATACTCATATAAGCCATATCAAGACGTGAATGTGGTATTGGGGATGTCCTCCTATATGATCCTGAGCTGCTGGTAGCCTGATCGGAGGTCGATCTTGGAGAAGACCGAGGATCCCTTGAGTTGATCGAACAGGTCATCGATTCGTGGTAAAGGGTACTTGTTCTTGATGGTTACATCATTCAAAGCCCTATAATCCACACACATCCTCTTCGTCTTATCCTTCTTCATGGCAAATATGACCGGTGCACCCCAAGGTGAGGTACTCGGTCGGATATATCTCTTCTACTCATGCTCTTCAATGTTACTTTTCACTTCGGCCAACTAATTTGCGACCATCCGATATGGTCGCTTAGAGATGGGCGTGGTGCCAGGGACGAGTTCGATCCTGAATTCAATGTCCATCTTGGACGGCATTCCTAGCAATTATTCTGGAAAAACGTCCACATACTCTCGGACTACAGGTACTTCTTCTACTACCATCTGGTGGAGAGAAGTCCTCAAACCCTGGGTGGCCATCTTATAGGTGATGGTGGTTCCATCCTCGTTGGTTTCGGTGACGTACTTGCTGGCACGGTCTATCATTCCCTTCTGCTTCATTAACCAATCCATACCGAGGATGAGGTCTAGGCCCTTACAAGGATTGGGTCGGCCCAAAATAATACCCCTTGGATTTCTATCCTTGTCCTTGGGCTAAACATGGAAGCTAGACTTTGGTTGTTGGGGTGGCAATTACCAAGGGTTTGGGTAGTTAGAGTACTTCTAGTCAATTATTTATCACAAAGTTTTGGATATGAAGGAGTGGGTTGCTCCCGAGTCGAATAATATTACTACGGGTATGGAGTTTGTAGTAAACATACTGAGAACGACTTCTGGAGCCTCCTAGGCTTCCTCGGTGGTGACGTGGTTGACGTGGGCACGGATCACCGGGTTGGGAGGAGCTCTTTGGGATTGCTTGGGGTGAGGACAATGATGGGAGTAGTGCCCTTCCTTGTGGCAATTGAAGCATACAACCGACTTGTCATTCTGGTCCGTCAGAGTGTTGGCCTTGGCGGCCAGTGCTGGTGGAGCTGGTGGAGCAGGTGGCGCTGGACGGGATTTTCCGGTGCTTGAATCGCTAGAGTTGTACTGCATCCTGAAGGCGGGGCGAGGATGATGGCTCGGCGCATGGGCTAGAGGAGTGAAGCGGGGCCTCTGAAGGATCCCCTGGTTGTGTCTAAAGGCTATGATCTTCTTCTTTTTAAGTTCATCAAAATACCCATCTCTCAAATTAATGCTTTCAACAAATAAAGGACAGTTCATGCATTCGTTGATGACAACAGGACTAAACTCCACCTCCAAAAGCTGCTTTTGAGTAATTACAAGTTTTTCAACAATTTGAGCATGTGTAAAACGCAGTTGAGCAAGTTCCCTCATAACAACAAGACAAGACCCACATTCAGCATCATCAGACTTAGATTTTAAGATTGCAAGTTCAGTGGAAATAAATTCAAGTCTAAGTTTTAGTTCTTTTCGTTCTTTAACAGCAATTTTAAGTAATTGTAGGACCGAAAGTAGCGACCAGATGGGGGGTGAATGGGCGCCTAAAAATTTCTTGCTAAACTATATCATAATCCCAACACCCAAACGAACTTAACCAGACAAATAATATTAGCAAAGCAAATTACAGGAATTAAAGTTGTCTAGCCTAAAAATGGTCGGTGTCCTATTTAAAATGATATTAAGGATAAACTAAATAAAAATATTGCAGTAAATAAAAAGACCTAGATATATCATGAAATATTTATATTGTAGTCTAGAAATAAATACTAATTAAATGAATAAAACATGGATCATTCAAAAATTAATTCAGAAATTAACCTAAATATTGCGCTTAAATCTAGAATAAAATATTGACGCAATTAATTAATTTTTCTTTTTATATTAGCAGATTAAAAATACTTAAACAAATTATACGAGATTACTAATAAAAATTTAGCAGAATAAAAATTTAACTACGAAATTACTCACCAGATTTAATCTAACTAAAATAGGAGATTAAAAACTTACCTGGTTCATCTTCTCCTCTGCGCTGTGAAGAGAAAAATCCTGTCGTGAATGCTGCTGTGCAGATCTGGCTTTTCTCATCTTAGCCACCACGCGTGAGGGCTGCAGCTAGCTAGTTGTGCCTGAAAAAAATTCTTGCTGAAGCAAACACTAGCGCGCACGATTGGGAGAGAGAAGTCTGCTGCTGCACGGTAATCAAAGCACTTCCACCTGCATGCGCTACAGGCTGCCAAATTAATGAACCACGACCTGCTGCTTGCACTGCGAAAAGTTGCAGCCGCTGCTGCCGAAAACAATTCCGCCATGAAAAGCCTCGCCGTGGGGCCCACACAAGTACTACACGCCGAGTGCGCCCGCTGCGAAGCTTTCCTGCAGATTCGGCTGCTGCGTCTGTGTTTCCCGCCACGTTCAACCGCACGTCTATGCCGTGCACGGGAATCAATGCAAGCTAGCGTATGTGTTGCGTTCAGCTGCACGCGAGGTGTAGACTGGCAAATAGCTTCTGCAAAGCCTACCACCGTGGGAAACAGAACCAGGCGGCCGGAGAAGACAGCGCCGGGAGAGAAACAGAAACTCAATGGCGGCGGCGCTCTCGAAGAAACTATGGGGAAAATAATTTTGGACTGTAGATTGATCTTGAAAAATAACAGTCACCCTATCCCTAGAGGGGTAGGGGCCTATTTATAGACGACTCCTAATACATGAAAAGACTAATTTACCCACTGACTCTAAAATAAAATTCAAAATTACTAAAATACCCTTAGAAAAATCAACTGACTCAAATAAAAATATTCTGGACTTAAAAACTAAATATTAATATCCTAAAAATAAAATAATCATCGGTTGTCAGTTTTGCGCCGACCCGGATTGGCCGACCCGACCCCGCAGCTTCCTTAGCCCGGCAATCGCTCGCCGCCCGTGTAACTGAGTCAAACCCAGTCAACAGACCAGTGGATCCTATGTCGCTCCTAGCCCATGTACTCGGATTGGGCTAGCCCGACTCCGCGGCTCCTCTGCCCAGCTGTCGCTCGCTGCCCGTGTACCTGAGTCACATGCGCCCAGACACGGCAGGTCTTCATGTCTCTTCTTGACTTCTGTTGACAATCACTCATCACATCTGGAGTATAAAACCCATGTTCTTCAACATGGTTTCTCAGTAATCTATGCTGAGAACAGACACATCATGTAATTCATTATTCTGAACAAGAAGCTGGTCACGGGATAGATATACCTTAGATGTGTCGAGCTCGTCGCTGCTGTGGATGCTGTCGGTCATGAAGCAAAGGCCAGTGAAGTCCATTTTCTTCTTTTCCTTCTTCTCTTCATTCTTGGATAGTTCTTCTTCATCGGAACTTGGCTCCTCACTTGAAGTGTTGTCGATGTCGCTAAGAGCAAAAGATATATTGTCTAAGATACATGACATGATCAGTGCAACAGATGATATCTAAATAGAATCATTAGCATGCATTTTTCGATTTTTGCAAACAAAAACATCACCACATTTTCTAGTTGACAAGCAAAGTAAAGCACGAGATGCAAAAGCTAACTGATATCTACCAAGATAAGCATTGTCCAGAACAAAGTGCTTCAGCAAACTTGTCATCTTTTTAAATTTTTCAGACTTTTTCTTTTTCCTTTTTTATTTTTCATTTCTGTCAGGGGTTATTTGCATGTCAAACCTTATGCTAACTGACCAAGTCAAGCCTAGGCCAAAACTGGACCATCAGAAGCCTTAAGACATTGGTCTTGGCATACATTACATCATCCTAGTTCATACCAAAGTGCTATGGTAAGCAGTCCAGAACAATGGAATGCAACAAAGCAAACCCACCTGGATCTTTTCTAATAATCATAAAAATGCATGAATTTTTTATTTTTCTGAATTTTTATCATTTTTATAACACATTTTTCATGTTTAAAGCATATAGATGTCCAAGTTGCATATCTGCATCTAAGTAAGGATCTAGCCACCAGGAATGTAAAAGATAGCGAAAGCATTCAGCTTACACATGCTAGTTACCAGAAGCAATTGTGATCATTTTTCAATTTTAAAGCATAAAAGTCATGCATATGACAAATATCAGATATATCATGTGAAATGAAACAGAACATGATCATCGACAAGTAATCAAAAAACATATACTAGCTAGAGTAAGTAAAGTAGATTAATCATATAATAGAAACAAGCTCAAAATGTGATTGATGATTATGCATGATATGAACGCACACAAAAAAACTCAATAAAAAATAAAGAAGAAGAAAAAACTGACTCAAAGTATCCTAAAAAGGATACACAACTCTCAAATCCCCTCGCAAACACTAAAAAGTAGACTGATCTAGGGGTTTGGTAAAAATGTCAGCCAACTGCTGATGAGTATCAACATGAACCAGATCAATGACCCCTTTCTCATATTGATCCCTCGGAAAATGAAAACGCACATCAATATGTTTGGTTTTAGAATGAAGACATGGTTTTTCCCTACACTAATTGCACTGGTGCTATCACAAAACAAAGGAACTCTAGCAGGGAAGAACAACCAAAAATCCCGCAAAGTAGAAATCATCCAAACCAACTGTGAGAAGCAGCTAGCAGTAGCTACATACTCAGCCTCAGTAGTAGAAAGTGCAACTCCAGATTGTTTTCGAGAAGACCAAGATACAAGCGAAGAACCAAGAAGCTGGCAAGTACCGAAAGTCGACTTACGATCCAGCCAGCACCCACCGAAATCAGCGTCGGAAAAACCAGCTAAATCAAGAGACGATGATGCAGAATAATAAAGACCTAAATCAGGACCGTAAGTAAGATACCTGAAAATACGCTTCACGGCCTGCCGGTGAGATGTGCGTGGTGAAGACTGAAAACGCGCGCAAACACCCACGGCAAACTAAATGTCCGGTCTCGTAGCAGTCAAGTATAGTAGTGATCCGATCATCCCTTGGTACTCTTTCTCGTTGACCTTGACGTCATTCTCATCCTTGTCCAGACCTCTAGATGTACCCATTGGGGTCATCTGTGGCTTCAGCTCTCCACCAAAATCAATTTCTTTAGCATGTCCCTCGTGTACTTACTCTGGTGGATGAAAATGCCGTCCTTGGTATGCTTGATCTGGAGCCCTAAAAGTACTTGAGTTCTCCCATGAGACTCATCTCAAATTCGCTATGCATCTGCTCAGAAAACTTGGACACAAGCTCATTAGTAGAACCACCAAAAATAATATCATCCACGTAAATCTGAGCAACCAATAAGTCTGAGCCATCTCTAAGCAAGAAAAGTGTTTTGTCCACAGAACCCATCACAAAACCTTTCTGCAACAAAAACTGCTTTAGGCGATCATACCAAGCCCTAGGTGCTTGCTTCAGACAGTATAAAGCCTTCTACAACTTGAAAACATGTCGAGGAAACTTAGGGTTCTCAAAACTGGGGGGCTGCTTAACATAGACCTCCTCCTCTATATACCCGTTTAGAAAAGCACTCTTGACATCCATTTCAAAAAGGTTAAACCTTTAGAAGCAGCAAAGGCCAAAAGAATACGAATGGCTCAAGACGGGCAATAAGGGCGAAGGTCTCCTCAAAATCAATACCTTCTTTTTGGTAGAAACCCTGTGCCACTAATCGAGCTTTGTTGCGCACCACAACCCCATCTTCACCTTGTTTGTTCTTAAACACCCACTTGGTGCCTATGGTGTTGCATCCAGGTGGCAGCTCAACTAGTGTCCAAACCCAATTGCGAACAAAATTTTCAAGCTCTTCTTGCATAGCGTTTATCCAATTTGAATCAGAAAGAGCATGAGAAACGTCACTAGGCTCAAAAGTAGCAACAAAAGCAGACTCAGCAAACATAGCAAGAGAACCAACTGAAGACCGTAAGGATCTCTCAGTAAGATCACTGATGATGAGCTCTGAGGGGTGATCACGCTGAACTACTCAGGATACTAGGTGATCTGAAGTCACCTCACCAGAGTCAGCAACTGGCTCCTCTGGACTCGGCTGAGAGGTCATCTCACCGGAGTCAGCACCGGGCACCTCTAGACTCGGCTTAGGAGGCTCGATCAAAGTAGAAGGAGTGATCAGAGGTCCGTCCTCATCCTCAGTCGAAGTCTCAGAAGGTGTGGGGTCTGTAGGCTGTGCAGAGGGCCCACCCTCATCATCAGTAGGAGTGTCATCATCTTCCGCGAAGATGGACTCTCCAAGCTAATCATCTCCAGAAAGCTCAAAGAAGGCCTCGAGAGTGCAAAGAATAACCAAGAAAGACTCCATCCCAACAATGAGACTCAAACTTGTCCAAATGCCCTCCCTTCTTGAGCACAAAGCACTTGCATCCAAAAGATCGCAAGTGACTCACCTTGGGTTGTCTGCCAAACCGCAACTCATATGACGTCTTACCTAAGTAAGCTCTAAGAAAACCGCGGTTGGCCAGATAGCAAGCTATGTTCATTTGCTTCAGCCCAAAACGCCTAGGAGTCCTATGCTCATCAAGCATTGTCATGGTCATCTCGACAAGCGTGCGGTTCTTTCGTTCCACAACACCGTTCTGTGGGGGAGTGTAAGGGGCAGAGAACTGATGATCAAGACCCTGATCACTGTAGAAGCTGATGAACTGAGAGTTCTTAAACTCTGAGCCGTTGTCTGAATGAATTTCTCGCATCAGACCATTGTTCTCGTTCTTCAGCTTCAAAATAAGGTCATGAACATACTGGAAAGTATCATCCTTAGACTCTAGAAAGTAAACCCACGAGAATCGAGAAAATTGTCAACTATCACAAGGGCGTACCACTTCCCACCGACTGAGCGTACTCGAGCTGGACCTACTGTATCCATGTGCAACAGCTCTCCGGGTATGAAGTCATCACTGAGTCACAGGTGCGTGAGAAGCAGCAACCATTTTCCCATGATGACAGAGATGACAAACTAGATCCTTCTCCATCTTAAGCTTGGGCAATCCTCGGATAAGGTCCATAGAACTCAATCTGACAAGCAGATCAAAGCTCAAATGGCCTAACCTTCTATGCCACTTCCAGAGCTCAGAGGAGGATCCGACCATCAGATAGCGAGAAGGGCCAGAAGAAATGGAGAAATCAATATGAAAAACCTTACCGAAAGGTAAGATCCGGCAACTAAGATCCTCTAGAATCAACAACAGAAGACATGCCCTTCTTAAAGCACACCTTCTAAACCATCCTCAAGAAGTTGCGAAACAGAAATTAGATTAAAATTCAGACTTCCAACTAAAGCAACATTCTTCAAAGAGAAATAATCAGATATGCGAATCGACCCAATACCTTGTACCTTCCCTTGACCACTGTTCCCAAAGTGATGTATTCCTTGGAGCTCGGGGGAGTGAGGCTGGAGAACCATCTGCGGTGTCCTGTCATGTGGCGAGAACATCCTGAATCCATGATCCACACGTCCTCCAGTCCTCGATCCTGCAAGATCAATGGTCATGAGTGGGAGCAAACGGTCAAACACCAGGTTTAGCAAAGGTGCTAAACCAGTGTCGATCATCTGCTCGTAAGTAGGAAAGCAGAAGGAATCAAATGAGTATGGACCAAAACGCGGCTCAAAGTGCGGTCCTCTGTTCTGCCTAAAATAATGGCCACAAGGTCCAAAACCGTATCCATAACAATCTGGAACTCTGTCAGAACGAAAACCACCCTTCGGAGCACGGTCATAAAAACCGTCTCCTCTACCACCACCTACACGACGTGGCCTGGCCTCTAGCCTCTCTCTACATTGAGGAACTCTCTGTCTACCACCCTACTGGTAGAACTGCTCCTGCCCACCTCGACCTCTCTCTGCTCGCTCAGCCCGCTTCCTCCTAAAGCAAAACTCCTCAAGATGCCCGTCTCTCTGACAAAACTCAGAGTGCTAGATAGGCTTCTTGGGATGTGGTTGAGGCTTGGGATTCTTAGGCTTGGTGGTGTTTGGGTGTAGCATCTTTGGTGTGAGAGGGTCCAGGTAAAGAATCAAGAGAAGTGTGGAGAGGTTTAGGCTTTGGAACCCAGATTTGCTTCTTAGGTGGAGCTTTAGGTTGTTCTTGGAAACTTCATCCTTGGGCTGACTATCCTTAAGGACTCAGTGGAGTGAGTCTTAGGATATCTCTGTTCAGGAGTCATCTTACTCCACTCCACTGCTCGGCTAATGGCACTCTCAAAATCAGCCTTGGTATAGGTGTAGCCTACCCCAAACCCATCATGTCTCTTGAACTGCTGGATCATCATGCAAGTTGTGGCTCTCTGGCACTGATCCAACTCAGGATCTGACGGAGGTAAAAGTTTTCGTTCTGAACATCAGCTAGCTCCTCTCTCAAGGAAGCTAACACCTCCACCTGAGACAAGCAGATCTCACACTCTCTATAAACTTCGACAGACTTCTCAGCTTTTAGCTTGATCAACTCCGTTTCCATGGACAAGCAGTTCTCACAAATAGTGGGTAGAACTGATAAGGTCTCAAGATCTAGCTTAGTCTGCTCTAGCTCAGCTCTCACTCCAGCTAACTCGCCCACCTGCTCATCACTCTTGGCTCTCAGCTCAGCTATACTAGATAAATGGGATGGGCAGTCTACACAAGATGCGACGACAGTGGCATGAGCATTTTTCAGCTCCAACTGAGCGCTTTCAAGCTCAGTGGCCATAACATCTCTCTCATCTACTCTCTATGTGTACCTGGACTTAAGAGTCGTCAGGTCACACAACAACACCTCACAGTTAGGGCACTCACTACTATCACCCAAGCAAGGGGAAGATGACATACTCTCAATCTTGCCATTCGCCATGGCAAGCTCACTCTCAAGCTCATCTATCCTCTTCTTAGCCCCTCTAAGTAGTTTCTCCCGATACTTCAACTCCTGATGATTCTGTTCTAGTAAATTAACAACTTCTTGTTCATAGGAGGATACCTTTTCATCATCGTCGTCGTCAGAGTCGTTGGAGGAGCCCTTTTCTTCCTTATCCCCAAGAGCCATTGAACAGAATCTCTTGCGGGGGTCTTTGGTTTATGACGCGAGCGACTCTTCGGCTTGTCCCCGAAGGCCATGAAGCAGAGGCCCAACGGATCATCCCTGTCCTTCCCCTTCCTGATCATGATCTCTTCATCACTTGAACTTGAAGATGAGGAGGAAGATGAAGATCTCCTGAGTAGCTTTTCTCCATCTCGGCGAAGAAAGGCCTTGTCTCGCTTCTGTTCTCACGCCCTGTAGTCCTTCAGAGCCTTTCGAAAGAATCTTGTCTTGGGCTTGCCCTTTGTGGAAGTGGAGTTGTCGTACTTGCTAGAGTCATAGGAGTTTCCAACGGTTCCCTTCTTGTAATTCTTCCACTTAGGGCAGCAGTGATGAAATGACCTGGATCACCACACTCAAGCATCCGGAATTTTGTGCCGTGTCTTTTAAGCATTCTTTATCATAGACACATCTCACCCGGTTGTTAACAAACACAGATCATCATCTCCTAGTGAATCAAGCTGATCCTCGGAGATAGACATCAAAGGAAAAAGCATTACAACTCAAGGTAGTAGTAGGATCAGAGCCGGTGTCGCAAGTGCCAGAGGCTTTGAAGCCAGGAACCAGTAAGATTTGATCTCAACTGAATATCGTCCTCTAAGGCCTTGAGCTTAATAAAAAGCTCTGCGACAGTCAAGGTATCATAGGAAGCGCTCTCAACAATAGAAGAAACCTTGATCTCCCACATCTTAGGGTCAAGGTATGGAGGACCTTAAGCGCCTGTTCGTGATCTGAGACCACCTGATCACGCCGGCCTTGTTGACGCGAAGCTTGTTAAAGATCGATTGAAACCGACCAAACAAGGCCTCAATAGTCTCACTCGACTTCTGTGAGAAATTTTCATACTCACGCCGGTAGGTTTGATAGAGCCTAGCCTTGACCTGAGTTATCCCCTCATGGTGTGCCTGGAGGGTTAGCTCAGATCTCTCGGAGCAGTGGTGAGATGGCTAACACGCTCAAACTCACTAGGACCTAGACCAGAGAATAAAATGTTCACCACTTTACTATTATTTTGATGCTGGGCAATTACATTAGTAGATAGTACCCTCAGCAATAGGCACTATGGTTGAAAGTAGGGTGAACACAAATATCCCATATGTCCGAGCTCTGGCTCATAAGATAGGCTCGCATACGAGTCTTCCAATAAGTGTAGCCAAAAGCATCAAGGACGGGATTTTACAGAAGACGTCATGATCACTACCTGGGTTTAGAACCGGTTAAGGTATGAGAAAACCCTAACCTCGCTATGATACCACTTGTAGGACCGAAAGTAGTGACCAGAGGGGGGTGAATTGGCGCCTAAACATTTCTTGCTAAACTATATCCTAATCCCAAACACCAAACGAACTTAACCAGACAAATAATATTAGCAAAGCAAATTATAGGAATTAAAGTTGTCTAGCCTAAAAATGACCGGTGTCCTATTTAAAATGATATTAAGGATAAACTAAATAAAAATACTGTAGTAAATAAAAACACCTAGATATATCACGAAATATTTATATTGTAGTCTAGAAATAAAATACTAATAAATGAATAAAACATGGATCATTCAAAAATTAATTCAGAAATTAACCTAAAATATTGCACGTAAATCTAGAATAAAAATATTAACGCAATTAATTAATTTTTCTTTTTATATTAGCAGATTAAAAATACTTAAACAAATATACGAGATTACTAATAAAAAATTAGCAGATTAAAAATTAACTACGAAATTACTCACCAGATTAATCTAACTAAAAAATACGGAGATTAAAAACTTACCTGGTTCATCTTCTCCTCTTCGTCGTGAAGAGAAAAATCCTGTCGTGGATGCTGCTATGCAGATCTCGCTTTTTCTCGTCTCAGCACACCGCGCGTGAGGGTTGCAGCTAGCTAGCTGCGCCTGAAAGTTTTTTCTTGCTGACGCAAACACCAGCGCGCACGCCTGGGGAGAGAGAAGTCTACTTCTGCACGGTAATCAAAGCACTTCCACCTGCATGCGCTGTAGGCTGCCAAATTAATGAACCACGACATTCTGCTTGCACTGTGAAAGTTGTTGCCGCTTGCTGTCGAAAACAACTTCCGCCGTGAAAGCCTCGCCGTGGGGCCAACACAAGTACTGCACGCCCGAGTGCGCCCACATGCGAATCTTTCTTGTAGATTCGGTTGTTGCGTCTGTGTTTCCCGCCGCGTTCAGCCGCACGTCTCTGCCGTGTCGCGGGAATCAACGCAAGCTAGCGCTTGTGCTGCGTTTCAACCGCACGCGAGGCGTTAGACTGGCAAATAGCTTCTGCATTGGTACTCGTCAGCAGAACATGCTTGCATTGGTACTACATCAAAATCAGCAGCTCTGAAGTATGTACCAATGGAAATTTGATGTGAGCAGTTTGTGTTACCTTGACCTTACCGCTATTGTTGAACCATTGCACATGTAAGGGTGTGGATGCGCACGTGTGGGAAGTTGAACCTTCGTTACCATGTCGTGGCTCACCAAATTGTTGCAACTACCGCTATCGATGATGACACGTACACGACGGTCATTGACAGCCGAAGAAGGTCTGAAACAGATTGTTCCGTTGTGCCCTGTCGTCCTGCCCATGTGAGTGCTCAAGACACGTTGTACAATAAGTGCTTCAAGGTCAGCAGAGGCATCCGGCGCAATAACAGCGTCATCGTCGAATGTATCATCATCTCCTGCAATGTTAGCAGCAAGTGCAGATTCATCTTCAACATCACTAGCACTTACGTAACCACCGTCTTCTGTAGCAATATAGGGCCCGCTGACTAGGGCAGTCCTTCATAACGTGGCCAAGTCCTTTGCATCTGTGACACTGGATCGCTGCAGAACGTGCAGTAGAGGCCGCCGAGGAGGTGGACTTGGCTGGCGCCTTGGATGCTGTAGCCTTGGAGCTCTCAGCCTGGGCTGTAGATGGAGAAGGTGCTGATGTAGCCATCGGTCGAGAAGGGGGTGGTGGTGGCGGTCGATGTTGCTGCCCACTTGAGCGTGAAGTAGCACCACCAATGTTGGTCCTCATGCTGCGTTGTGGTTGTTGGCGACCCTGCAATTCTTTCTCTGCAAGCATAGCAAGGTGGAAAAGACGAGTGATAGTATTGTATTCTTTATAATCAATGATATCCTGAATTTCACGTCCTTAAACCACCATAAAAACGGGCCATTTATCCTCATTGTCCTCCTCAATTTCAGCACGCACTGCAACCTATTTGCAACTCCTGATAATACTCCTCTACCGATTTGTTTCCTTGGTTTAGGCGCTGCAATTTTTTTCTCAAATCTACGTTTATATGAAGGAGGGACCCATCTACCACGCATTTGCCATTTTAACATATCCCAATTTTGTGGTTCATTGCCACCTGAACTATTTCAGTCCACCAAAAAAGAGCATATCCAGTGAAGTCACTAGTAGCTAAGCGCACGCGGTGGATAGCAGGAACATGTGAGCATTAAATTTTTGTTCGACTGACATCTCCCAATCTAAATATGCATCTGGATCATAGGTGCCAGCAAAAGGAGGTACTGAAAATTTTACCTTGGAGTAGGGATCATCGTTCCTGCGGTTGTCATGTTACCTCGTGGTTGGCGGTTGCGGTGGCCGTCCATACCTTGACGGTTGAACTGAAAACGATGATGTGCAGCCTCATCAGGTCCAATGCCATTGTTTCCAGCATAGGATAGGTCGTCTTCCTCTTCAATATGGTCGTCTTCCTCTTCAACATGGTCATTGTAGGCTCGAGCAGCAGGCAGGCGTGTTTCCAAGGCAGTCATCCGGTCTACTAGGTCAGCCACAGTACGTGCGAGACGTTCGATGGAATGTTGGGTCTGCCGCTGAGACTCTAGTAGAGCACGTCGTGAGACACATTCATTAAAATCAGATGGAGGGGTACCGCTGTTATCTGCCATGTTAGTGAAAGACAAAACAACAAAGAATAATCCTGATGGAAAACAGCTAGGTGTGGTGGTGGGTGTGGGGTGGAAGCAATCCGTCAAGCACCTTACCCACGCTTGCAAGTGTTCTTACCACGCCGCAGTGAGGGTCACCGGCCTACAGGTGATGAACCAAGTGGAGGTGGTGTGCAATTGCAAGAATTGAACCTGTCCTGACCAAGAGAAAGGTGTAGCTTGGAAGGCAAAGTGAGTAGCAAGGAATAGCAATATTAATAACAGTTAAACCAAGTTCAATAAGTATTCCCTAGTACTCGTCAAAGTTGCTGGCCTTAGTGCTCCCAAGGTGAAAATTCAAGCAATAGAGGGAAACTATGTGCCCAAAACTCAAATGGAAGCAACACAGGCCAAATTCAGCTCTCTGCAGATCGTACAAGAGATCGGACAAGAGTTCGGACAAGGGATTGGACAAGCATAAACTGCCACTGCCTGCCACTGATCGGACAAGAGATCGGACAAGAGTTCGGACAAGCAACTAACAGGACCGCTTCTCTTTTTTTATATATTTTTTTCTCCCTTTTTTTCACTCTATTTTTTTTTTGAACAAGGATGACCAGAGATGCAACCACAAAAATTGGCACCTACAACTGAGGTGGGATGTGGCTCACAAAAATTCAAACAAGTTCGCTGTCCGGCGAGCAAAAACTTTGACCAATTTTTTTCTTTATCTTCCTGATTTTTTTGGCGATTTTGGTGAGGGCTAACTGGGAAACCAAGTTAGGGTACCCCCCCAAATTGGGTCAGGAACACGCTCAAAAAATTTCAGATTTTTCTGCCAAACGAGCGAAAAGTTATGCCTGTTTTACTGAAGGGGGGTCACAAAGAGTCGATGTGGAAAACGAATAGGGTTGCGGAAGGGGGGTTTTCGGTGGGGAAATTTTGAGACACAAGAACAACTACTACTCAAATGACACAGAGGGATGACTAAACCAGCAACAAGACTCGACCAAGAACATGAACTCAACAAAGTTAAAACTGAAATAAAATCGCAAGGCACAAAGGGGTTCTCGGTGGGGAATTTTTTTTGGTGCGGTTTTTTTGGACTCTGGGTAAAAAACAAAAGCAGATCGAGATTACCTAACGGGAAAATTGAGCTCTGATACCAACTGATGGGGGAGTGGTCCTGATCTTCCGCCTAGGTAAAGGATTAAACTTGGGTTGGTGGAGAATCTCGACTGTGGCGATCCGAGCTCCGGTCCGGCGGATCAAAACCTTGCAATCGTTACACCACTGTCTCCGTTGGTTCGAAACACGCAGAACGCGATTGACCTCGCCACGAATGCTAATTCCTGCAAGCGAACCCAAGAACACAAGCAAGAACAGGAAGGATACAAGTCGAATGCCAATCATAGACAAACGATGATAAGGTGAGGTTTGACAAACGCCAATGCAGCAGCCAACGGTCCGGTGCAAGAGGCGGGATCTAAACACAACAGTGTAGATGCAAACCAAAGAAAAACCAACCCTAGAGGCGGCTGGCGTGAGAATATATAGGGAGGGGCCTGTGGAAGGCGAACAGACACATGATGTGGGATAGAAGACGTACAGACTCAGACTATTGGGCCAACACGGCCCAGTTTCTGTTCATGCAGGACTGTTTTAAATACACAAGACGACTCGAGTCTCCAAATGAGGTGAAACCAATGGCAAACGATCCGTCTTCTCCTCAGCTCTCCAAAAAGTCAAAGAACGCGCCAATCGGACTTCGTAATGAGGAAGTTATGCCCATTTTGGTGCAGGGTGGTTGATGTAGTCTGAACCCAGCGAATTCTTGACTTCAAATCATCCGTGCGACTCCGTCTTCAACTCCAATTCTTCTATTCCATCTCCCATGTTCCTAAGCAACAAATATCGCTAGTATTCAGTAGCATCCCGTCCAAACAAATATTAACATAGTTGCTAAGGAAAGAATTAACCTCATGGTTCAAGCGACAGCCACGGCGCGTGTGATTGGTCCTTGTAGTTGAATTGTAGGTGGAGGCTCCATGTGTTATCATGTGAGTGATGTCCTCATCAGATTGATCTTGAAAAATAACAGTCACCCTATCCCTAGGGGGTAGGGCCTATTTATAGGCGACTCCTAATACATGAAAAAGACTAATTTACCCCTAGGGTAATTACACTGACCTAAAATAAAATTCAAAATTACTAAAATACTCTTAGAAAAATCACTGACTCAAATAAAAATTCTGGACTTAAAAACTAAATATTAATATCCTAAAAACAAATAATCATTGGTTGTCAGTTTTGCACTGAAACTGACAAAGCGTCCACCGTCTTCGCACCGAGTACCCAGATTGGACCGACCCTACCCCGCAGCTTCCTCAGCCCGGCAATCGCTCGCCGCCCGTACCTGAGTCAAACCCAGTCACAGACCAGTGGATCCTCTGCCGCTCCTAGCCCATGTACTCAAATTGGGCCAGCCTGACTCCGCGGCTCCTCTGCCCGGCTGTCGCTCGCTGCCCGTGTACCTGAGTCACACGCGCCCCAGACACGGCAGGTATTCATGTCTTTTCTTGACTTCCGTTGACAATCACTAATCACATCTGGATTATAAAACCATGTTCTTCAACATGGTTTCCTAATATATCCTGAGAACAGACGACATCATGTAATTCATCATTCTGAACAAGAAGCTGGTCACATGATAGATACCTCAGATGTGTCGAGCTCGTCGCTGCTGTGGATGCTGTCGGTTATGAAGCAAAGGCCGTGAAGTCCATTTTCTTCTTTTCCTTCTTCTCTTCATTCTTGGATGGTTCTTCTTCATCGGAACATGGCTCCTCACTTGATGTATTGTCGATGTCGCTAAGAGCGGCCACAAAAGCTCTGGCTACCTTCTTAATCACTTTGCCGCACTTCCCCTTAAAGAAGGGTTTCTTGTTCCACTTCTGGTACTTCGCTTTTATGTGAGAAGGATCTCCACACTCAAAACAACCCCGAGACCTTCCTTTCCTCTAATATCGTCTATCATTATAAAAGCGTGTGAACTTATTGACAATGAGAGCTAGCTCCTCATCATATAGAGTGTCAACTTGTTCTTTTGT